>JAIQCU010002024.1:0-14057 GCA_022114935.1 Leptestheria dahalacensis
GACAGATAGATGTAGGTAGATAGAGCTAATTGGATAGTTAATTTCATACGATTAAAATAAGCGGGTTCTTTTTATATTTCAAGTAACCTTAAACATCTTCACTTGATGACAAAACAATTGTTAATTGCAATAATATAATTGCAAAATAAATTAGTTAACTGATATGACTTTTTTTTAGGGATCTTCATTGGTAAAATAATTAAAATGAGCGTCATACAATTAAAATTAGTTCAAACCCTTGAAGATGTAATCTGTGAATTCACACGCTTTAAAACTCATTATCCTATTCAGCTGTAACGGTATCTCCTTACTAGAATTCTATTCCTATATCCACAACATAGAAAAACGAGTACTTCAAAAAATCTAATTCTCTTAATGAGCGACAAGATTCTTCTGTAGCAAACCCCGCAGCTAAATACTCGGTGTTTGACCTTAATTTCTTACTCACAGGTAGAATATAATGCTCACGTGTAAATGACCATATCGTGTTTCCACAGTTGCCTTTTGTGTTCACGATGAGGCATCGTCCCCTTCTCCCTTTTCAGACTCGACAACTTTGAGAGAAAAACGAAACAATACAAGGGAGAAAAAAAAACGCCCTGATGCTAATAAGCCATGCGATAGATTACAATGAACCTCGTCTCCTTTCACAGTTTTATCATCATAATAAAAACCTGAATTAATTGACCTGAAAACAAAAAGGGTCGCTCTTTTATCTATCTCAACATTGAGTATTCATGATGATTGATAATTATAAGTCTAGTATTTAAATATAAACATAACAGAAACACACAAGTAAACCATAAATAAACATAATAAACATAAAGTTTCGTGTTGTTTGGTTATAATATTTTTGGAATTACACGTTTGTTGGTTTTTTACTATAAGGTGAGATGTCATCATAATGAGTACTAAAGGTTGATTACCAACGGGCTATTTACGGCGCCATCTAGCGTCTAGATATTAGAATACTATCCTTTGTGGAGAGTCTATAACGGACAATGGCGGAATGTCAATAACGGACAGTTGCGGATAACCTACAACGGACAGTGGCGGGTAACCTATAACGGACAGTGGCGGAATGTCTATAACGGACAGTTAAGGTAACTATGGTATGGCTAAGACTGCGTGGCAGATACTTGTGGACGATCTTTAGACGGACGTTGTAGGTAGTCTATAACGGACAGTTGAGTACATATTGTGAGGTCAAATGGAGACTGTAACAAACAGTTACGGGAAGGCTATAACGGACAACTGCAGCTTATAGGAACCAATCGGTTACTTGCGGACAATAACGGACGCTAGCGGACATTGCCAACAGACTGTAACGGACAGTTGCGGACAGTCTATAACGGACAAGTAGCATAAAACAACCAGTTACAAACACCCTAGAGCGGTTGCTTGCGGACAGTAACAGACGCTAACGGACATCGCGAACAGTCTATAAAGGACAGTTGCGGACATACTGTGAGAATTAACTGGAGACTATAGCGGATAGCAACTAACAGTTTATAACGGACAACTACGGACAGTTTATACCGGACAACTGAAGACANNAAACCCCTTCCCACCCCCTCCTCCGCGTGTCCCAACAACTTGTCCGCTACATAACGGACAGCCGTAAATCCTCCATAATTAACCATTTGATTTACTCTAAGGGCTTTGCGTCAATACAGGGGGAATTAAGAGTAGGGCTCGTGTAGCATTATTATCAAGCACGTGGTTTTCAACAATCAGGGGTTTTCAACAATCAGGGGTTTTCAATCCCTCGCTAAGTAAAGCGCAATTTGCAGTTATTTACAACTTGAGTTAAACGCAACATCCTCGAACAGAAAACCAACAAGGAATAAAAGTATTTTTAAAAATTCACCGTTAAGATTCTTAATCGCTGTTCATGATTCCCGGGTAAGATTCACAGGCACAAGATGGTTTCTTCGAATTATGAGTTCACGCAGGATGATAACTGCGAGGAGCGAGACCAATGACAACCTCACTCGATGATGGCGCGAGTGCGACTGAACGACTGAACGTCTCGTCTCGACGTGCAGGCTCTGCAGGCGCTCGAATTCGTAACCGAATATTCGAATTCTTTTCCATTATCCATGTGCAAGTTTCGCGTTTAGCAAACATTTAAGAAAAAAATGAAAGTTAAACCATTGGCAAAAAAAGTTTTCACGTGTCATTTCGACCAGAGATTAAGATTAAGCAGAACGAGAATTTTAAGACAGTGAAAATTTGAATAATGACGGTTGATTTGATCTAGAAGATGACAAAGGGGTTCGCGCCTATCAGATATCTTGGTCCATGGCGAGAATGAGAACCGTTTCACAAATCCAATAATATCTCAGACATCCTTGAATAATTTTCCAACATTTTGACGAAATTTTAACAAGGGCAGGCTGGAAAGTTAAACTGACATGGCGCCGATGTTATACCAAGGGTCACTTTCACATAATATAATTAACAATAAATTTCACGTCAGATGTTTCAAATTTACGAAATATTTACATGCATTGCATTTATTAACTGTATATTTCGTACTAAATAATTCGCTTGGATTTAAAATCAGACGAGGTCTGTATGTTGGAGTAATAGAAGGGTTCGCACGTACGGGAATCCCAATCCGCGATGGAGAATCTGAGGAGAATCCAAGAATATCTCGAACATCCCGCAACAACATTTTCAGAATCCCTTAGAATCCCATCTGCTGTCATTTTCCCTTCATTACAATGGCATTAATTTAGAAGAAAATTTTGAATTTGTTGATTATATATGTACACAGTTCGTATAGGGTACACAAACAATGACGTCACGTCACGTGACTCCTTAATCAATAGTACGCAATCTAGTTACAATAAATTCTATTTAGTAAAAAGTAACTGAACTAGTGTATTAACCCAGCTAGCTAGGATTAGCATAGGTAATGCTATTCTGCAGTCTATTTATAGATATTATAGATATTCGAATCTCGCCGTTCTTCAACCACCCAATTTATATTTCATGCAGTTCAAATATAATTAGATCTAATACGAAAGTAGGAAAGTTAGGTCATTACAAGGTAAAAAGTATCTATTTGATTATACTCTTATATTATTTTATATCATTTCATTCTTATTATCGTAATTAAATTAAATAAAAAAACGTTTCATGTTGCAGAATTTCGATGACATTCAATCCGAGCATCTCACGTTGCCGCGCTTTTAGTTTTAGCACACGAACGCACCGAGTCAAATATGCGATTACATTAAGGTTTATTTCTTTCGGCTCTTCTTATTTCCATTGAGGTATGAACACTGAACACGGACATGTTTCTGAATTCGCTTCAACGCATTAAACTAGTTGTTTAACGTTTGAAATTCCTTTTCGAATGTCGCGAACTTCATGCGCAAATGGATTCCCTTTGTCGCTTAGAAAAAAATTCGCACAAGTTTGAGAACTTGAGAAACGAGACCTTCTCAGCTTACCCGAAATCACAAAACGTCCGAGCTGGAAAAGACGCGCGAGAAATTAAGGAATTCAAATGGCGGGGAAGCCATAAAAACGAGTTAGGACTCCAGTTTTTAGCTGCAAACTGTCAAGAGAAGCAATTAGGCCACAGTTGGACATCTCCGTCGAACGACGACATCTGAACCGCAGGCTTTCTCGTATAAGAACGGTCTCTTGGAGAAACTCAATACGCCCAAATTTCGGGCAGTTTTACATATCCTACTACCAGATCTCTTAGTCAAAAACCATGTAATGAAACACGACGTTATACTGAATGAAATGAACTGAAAAGTGAAAAACTAGAAACCGCAGCTATGCACGGAGTAGCCGCGGGCTATAAAACATCAGACGAACAGCTTCCCTCTTCAATTCACTAAACCAATTAACCCAATTTATCAACACAGTTACTCATATTAGACCCTATTTGATTGAAATATGGTAATTTTAACGTCACGTAAAACTGAATTGCTCAAACACGTTAACTAGGCATTATATTGACTCAATATGATCGTTTATGCTGAGAGATTATGCAAAAGTTGAGACATGATTAAACGTAATTAGGATTGGAATCCCTTGCTAAGCGGCACTATAGTACGGTTGGATGGCGCTTGACAACTTGAGTGGGGATCGACGAACTTTTTTGAAAAGTGGTCACCATCGTCGCTCATCTGTCACAGTGACGCCCACTTTGTGTGTACCCAGCTAAACACACACACACCACGACCAAAAAATGTCGAACAAAATTTTTTTTAAAAAAACCTCGCAGGTCTCTTCTTTCAGTAATTTTTCCACATTAAGAAAAGCATCCATTTTAAAAGTTAAAAAAAACCATACCGTTTAGAAACATAGTGTAAACGCAACGCATGTCTTTTGTTATTGTTTTCATTGGTGCACGGTTGTCAGTTATTTGTAAAAATTACATAAAATAAACCGAATAAATTTTGGGTACAAGTCAATCTCCTGAGAGGACACAAAGTCTACAGTTATGGTAATAAAGGTTGATGATGATGGTACATTATAATCACGTTTCTGAAAGGCTTGTCATCTTGAAGGTTGACACGTAAAATATGCCCCGAGCTGGGAGAGGAGGGGGGAGCAAAAACTGTCCTGGCGCATGAATGGGAGCTCGTCTTGTCTTGTCTTCACAGAATTCAGATGAAATCAGCAGGGACGGGGCGAAAATGGAGCTGACAGCTCGTATATAACGAGCACGGCAGCCAAAAGATACAGCCTTTTCCTTCATACTGTCTTTCACATTTCAAAAAATTCTTCGACTTTCCAATGCCCAACGTAAAATTTATACATTTAAATTTTATCTATAGATTTTAGAATTAAATTAAGCATTTGGCAAATGAACTTTTCAAGTCAGCTTTCACAGAGATAAGTTTATTCTTCATTTTAAAAAATTGGGGGAGAAAAAGTCTCTGACAGACACGTAAGAGTTAAGTTTGGCAGGAAAAAGAGAAGAAGCGACGTACAAGTCCCCAACTTGAAAATCAACGTAAAATCGAGACACCAGACGGGAATTCAGCGACGCTGTGCCCGGAAAATGCCACAGAATAAGAGAGTAACCCCGCCAAAACTTTGGTCGTTTCCCGAACACGCGAGACAAAACTACAGCCGATAATTCTCCAGTTTGTCCGTTAATTCTATGAGATTCCACAACACCAGTGGAACTTGAGTGGAACTACTAAAAATTCCTCACATCCCAGGTTCCACAAGTTTCCTACAGTCGAACTACTAACGGATTAACTTGCGGTTACGAAAGAGCAAAACCTTGTTTGTTCGAGATTCCACTAGAATCCACACACTGACGTGGAACAAAGTGGAACAGTAAGTTTCCAGTCAACAGTACAGTGTACCGGCCCCTTCCAGTGCTCAATAAACAGATTTAAAATATAAGAAAACGGATTCCTGGTAAAGAATCGCTACAGTTCAGTAATTTCCCAGGCTCTTTTTTAAATATATCAACTGAAATTTGATATTGTAAGGTTGATATGATACTATCAACAGGATTAATTTCTGATGGGAATTGAACTGTAGCTTTAAATCCTTGGGCACTATTGAATTTACACACTGATATATCAAAAAGAGCTGGCGAATTTAAAAAAAATTACTTTCGTAAGATATGGAATGTCTTAAAAATTTTGAATAAAAACGTATTTGATTCCATTTGAAACTAAACGTGCGCCTGGAAGGCTTTTATGACGGGAGGCAGGTTTAAGAAAGGATTCGTGTTTTGTGGCGAATTCACGCTGGTTACGGGAGCGGCCCATTCCGCGTCAAAAGGGTCCGGAACGGCTCCGTTTCTCGAAGGAACGGCGGCGGAATGCGGAATTGCTGACGGCGAAACAGCCGGAGGAGAATGCGAGAAGCTCCGGGGAGGAACCGCAGGTAATGGACTTTGACGAGAAAGCTGCAAAATAAAATAATATTAATCACCTTATTTAACATAAACACAGAGCTATTAAAGTATAAATAATAAGTATTAACGATTAATAAATAATTTTGAGTTAATTTATAATAAATATTAGAAATAGCTGGTAAATAAACGAGTCAAACAAGTTAAAATGCACTTAAATTTGATTGACTGAGCCGACTTTTATTAGAGCGCTGTAAAATAAAATTACATAATTATCCACAAATTATAAAAATAGTATTTTTAAAAAGCGTTAATTGAGATTCAGGATTCTTGCCACGATTCCAAAACTCGAGCTAAATGACTCCTCTTACTTTATTATTCATGTTATTGCGCAGGAAGGGATCGTCCTGGGAGTAGAGGTTGGAAAGTCCTTGCGACAGCTCCTGACATTTGGCGCTGATGGCCACGTCACTACTTTCGGTACTGCAGTTCTCCAGAATGGCAGCTGGTTTCCCGTTATTGTTGCTATATCGACAATTCGTTGTTTAATTGATTTACGACTAAATGAAGGTAGATTCAATTATATCGTAATATCATTTATTTCAGTTTCGTAAATAAAACTAAAATACCGTCTTTAAAGACATCAGTAAAA
Source organism: Leptestheria dahalacensis (assembly GCA_022114935.1). Taxonomy (NCBI): domain Eukaryota; kingdom Metazoa; phylum Arthropoda; class Branchiopoda; order Diplostraca; family Leptestheriidae; genus Leptestheria; species Leptestheria dahalacensis. The sequence continues at coordinate 6,501 of JAIQCU010002024.1, forward strand.
CCACTGTAAATTTAATAATCGTATAATGTAATAAATACGGTATAATAAATGTATGAAAATTATATAGCAGGTAAAGCTTGAGAGATGTTTACAGAATGGCGATAATCTTCGATTCCTATCAATATGAAAACAGTCTTACTGGTACTGACATGACATGCTATCACTAAGTACTGTCGCGTGAATAAAATACTAGTATTAATAATAGAAACGTGAATGACATATTCAAGTGTCAAGTGAACCACCTAAACGTGCCCAAGCAAGCATGCCCAACTAAATCACTATATGTTTTAAATAGATTAATATCAAGAACACTATTATAGATCAAATGGAGATAACAATATAGTTAAATCATACTGGTATACATAATTAATTTCAATAACACTATTACATTTTAAATAGACATAATGTTATCAAATACTACTGGCGTGAATAATTAAATTCCAAACAACAAGAATAACGAGGATAATGACACATTTAAGTAAATTAATATTAATGTGGATAACGCTAATAGAAGACACTTTGAAATAGCAATATAATTAAATACTAATAATATAAATAAATACATCTAAAATAAATAACACTGTTGATAATGACAAACCCACGACAACCACCTACCCATGCATATTTATTAACTTAAAATATCTTAAATTTACATTAAGATTGCCAAACCAATGACAATCGATATGGGTGCTAATAACTGAACTAACTCAAATATTAATAACAATTATGATGATTAAAACAAAATAACAATGAATTCCAGTGGATTATAAGAATCCAGTAAAATTAAATAAATAACTAGATTTTAAATTAATACAATTTATAATACAATAATAATAACGACATTTTCATGAGTTAACTACCTAAATAAACTCTGTTGTCTGGAGATGTTGGAGGGCAATTCGGCGATGCGCAGCGACAACTGCCGCTTGAAAGGGGAGCTGTCGTTGAGCTGCGGGAAGCCGCGGAATGATCCCTGCCTCAGCAGCAAATGCGGAGCAGCGTGCGGCCGTTCGATGGCGTGCGGGTTCACCACCCGCTTCACCGGCGGAGGAGGATCCACTAAGAAAAAATTTAATTTAGACAATCGAAATCAGCAAATTTTAAATTATATTACTCTACATAAAATAAAATAAATAAAAACAAATCATAAATTATTTCCAAACATTGAAAAGAACGTAATTTTATTGCAATAAAAGAAACTGAGGTAGATTATGATCAAATTATATTAAACAATTATAGTTAAGTAAAAACCATTATGGATTATACCAGGATGTTTATAAGGATATATAATTCTTAAAATAAAAAATCAGTAAATTAAAATCAGATTAATTTAATGAATCACATTTGAATAAAAAAGAACTACGAATTATATTTATAAAACCAATATATCAAAAATTATCATAAAACATATAGTAAATTAAATTAAGCTGGTAAATAATTAGATAAAAAAGAATTACGGACTTGATAAGAATACTGACATTTGATATTCTAAAGAATACATCAGTTATTGTGTAATTTATGGAATAACACAACGATATTGTGAGATTAACATTACGAATTATTGTTTTTAATAAGCCCAGGGGGAAAAAACACGTTAATACTTGGCAGTTTGCACTTTTGCGGATCCTGGAGTCTTTCCGTGAGCGGAGCCGCCCGGAAGCTCCCGCTGCGGGCGAAATTCCCATTGGGCGATTCGCAGGTCACGCTGTTATTGGCCAGTGACAAATCCTTCTCGCGCTTCTGTTTCCTCTCCAAACACACGGCGAAGGCGCAGCCGACGGCATGGCTCAGTCTTTCGCCCTAAATTTGATTACAACAATCAATGCTAACCTCATTACGTATCACAGTGATAATATTAAATTATGACTATTATTTATAACAATAGCAATAATATTAACTAAGATACAACTTAATAAGATAATAATCTGTAATACATCGAGATGATAATTGAAGTCGAGAGGATATAAATAGATAACAGGGATCAATTAAGATAACACAAAAGATGATGGTAAAAAGTAAAGATTTACAAGAAGAGATGCTATGAAAAATAGTAATAAAGAATAAAAATTACAAAGCATTATGAGTAATTAGTAATGATAATACAGATTCTTTGGTAGCGATGAATCCGTGGCACATCCATCTCCTCGTGGTCCCGTCCCTGCAGATGTACGAAAAGCCCCGCTCGTGGTTTCGGTCCGGGGCGCAGAACGACACCTTCTCGATGGTCTGGTCCACAATCAATCCCTGCGACATTTTTTCCCAACAATATTGCTCATTAGTAATAATGGTTATTATTAATTCTAATAATTCAAACCATTGACCAATTTACCTTAAATTCATTGTCCACAACTCTTAGGGCATCTCCAGAAACCTGTAGAACTCCTTTAACCGTCCGGCGTCTCGAACTCTGTCGACAAGAGAATATCTCAAACAATAATTATTATATTTACAAAAATAAATAAAACCTTCAGTAATTTGAGTGCCTCTTCGCAGACTTGCATTCCTCGGGACTCGTAGACTTCGACGCAGCCTAAATACTGATTCCGCAAGAAAACGATTAACACTGTTTTATCATATCTGAAATATTATCAAATTATACTTTGACGTTGAAATTGCAGGTTCCCCCGCGGACAGCGGCCTCGTCCGCCTGCCACTGGTGTGTTCGAGACATTTCGGGACCGGCATCCTTCTTCCGACGGAAACTCTCTCGAAAACTCCTCCTCAGGCGGTCCATCACCAGGCCTGTTAACAAGAACAAAATCTAAATCTTGTTAATGATACACCGTACCAATATCCACTGAATTATCTTGATTCAACCATAAATTCTTTTTAAATTTTTAATTCTGTTCAGATAAAATTTTAAATTAAGTTTAAGTTTAATACTTCAATTAAACTTAGATAAATTACTGGGGTTGAGGGAAAATTGAAATACTGAAGAGGTAAAAGGTGTAAATGCCTCGCGCTAAACGCTAAACTTCAACAAGACATGACCCGCAGCTACTGCGTTCAAGGTCGCCGCGCTTCTGGGGATGAAAAAGTTTCCTTCCTCCCTCTCCAAGAGCAATGAACGCCCCGGTATAATAATTACATTTCAAAAATACCAACTTAACCCCACTTAACACTACCGTCAACATTTGCCAAGGTAACAATACAACATACCGGTTAAAAAACTTGATTCGACTTTAGTACAAGTTGAATGCAAGAAGTAGGCGAAGAATCCGTTACAACGCTCGCTTGCGCACTCGAAAACACCAAGGTGAGACAACCGCCGCTGTGCCTGCTGCTAGCTGCCTGATTCGCTGGTGCGGTGCGTCAGAATTTGGGAATTTTTTTAAACGAGCAATTCTTCCGCATTGATTTCAGCGCCACCTAGCGGTCAGAGAACGAACCAAATGCAGTTTCGATTCCATCGGTACATTTATTTTTCCAACTTGATTATGTGATTAATCGAATCATTTTTCTGAAAATAACAATGGCTTCTCAAAAAATCAGTCAATTTTATTTAAGTGGACTCTTTAATGAGAGATCTGTATTTCTGTGGGTAAGGAATCCATCAGATGAAGTTATTTGTGCAATATTAATACATAGCACCTTTGCTTGAAAGTCGTATGCCCATCATTTTAGCTGCACATGCGCAACAAGTGGGTACACTCACGCGTCTGGTGTAAACCATAACATGAAATGCATCAACTTTGAAAATCGCATGAAATATTCAAATCTGTTAACGAAAACAAACAACTGCTCTGACTTTGCAATTTCAAGGAACATTCTTACTTCCTGGAAAAAAAACAAACCATGAGAATATCGTGAGTTCACTATAATAATTCGTGAAATATATATCAAATATAATATAATAATATAAGAACTGTTTCACTGCAGATTAATTTTTTGGGTTCTCTAAATGACAAACCAAAATTTGCGGAAAGGACAACAGGCCGGAGCTGATGTGTGAATCCCGCCATCTAACGCCTAAGTACAGACTAATACGGTAAAGCCCTGGCTTATATTTGGTACATTGCTTAACATGGCTACTTAACACATCACAGGCTTCCAAGGTAACAATGCCTGAACGTGTCGGTGTACCATTAGCATAGCTGGACCAGGTCAAGCGTAAAAGATTTCGCCTACGCTAGCGGCATCTATTTCAAAATGGCGTAACGGCTATCACTTTTCGTGAATAATTTCAATCCGACTACTAAGGAGACACACTGGCTATCGTCAGCCGATAATTGATAACACGCAGCCTATTTTCGAGCTTGACTTAAGCAAACATATCGTTGTATTCATATTGTTAATAGATGACGCTGTTGACACTAGTGACATGTGTCCCAAGCGTGATCCGCAACACTACTGGGTACAATGCCAGCGGAACGCTCGGGCCTTGTACAACGAAGACTTGATGCATCGCACCACTAACCCTAAGGGATTGTTCAGCATGCTAAACAACGTAAACATATCCTGATGCGTTTTGGTCGCCTTTGCCTTGCTAACAACACGTCGAACCGAACGTTGCAAGACGGAATAGAATAATAGTTAAATTCAAGGTGCGCCATCGTGTTTTTTGAAACTCTTATACTTGTCTCTTACAGTTAACGTACCTTAACATAAAGTTTAAGGTGATGACAGACGTATATTAAGAATGGATGTCATCCTGTTTTGAATGGCTTCATGGTACTTGAGTGTCTGGTTTATTAAGCTGAATGGCGGCGAAGACTTTATTTGTTGTTAATTCGTAGCAGGTTCAGTTTCCCTTGTATATTCTAAGGAGGTATAAATCTCGTAAAGCCTTAGCTCGGTTGTTAATTTATGTCTGTTGGCACCTGTCATAATGATTCTGTGCTGAAATTTATGAATGTTATGTGTTTTTTAAAGTGGGATTACAACTAGCCCGATTCCACACGATTTCAGCCAGTGCGATGGACGAAGAATCGGCGGATCACGCCAGTGAAACTAGCTCGAGGTAGTACTAATTTCTGCATCATTTTGTGTAAAGTTTAATAATATATTATTCTGCTTTTGAATTTTTTTATAAAAAACAGTGACGAGGTTGATTTTGAGGGGTTTTCTGGACTGGGCCGAAATGTCCGTCAGCGTAACTATCGGCAGCCACTGTTCGAGAGTGAGTCTACCACTACATCGTCCGACGACTCGAATACTACTACCAGAGAGTCGGAAACGGTTCACGACACGGAGAGCCACGAGGATTCCCTCCCGGGTTTTTCTCTAGAGGCAGGCGGAACTTCCGACACCGTTTCACTGTCTAATGGTGAGAGATAATCATCCGACATCGCTTCGGGCTCACAATGACACAATCCGTTTCGCTCTTTTGATGCTTTACAGATAATGATAACGACAGCAGTTCTTCAGATAACGACGAGGAAAGCACCACAGATCAAGAGAAAATGGGAAGAAGTAGAACAAAAGGGCCGTTGCCCGGCGTGCTGACCAAGAAACCGTCGAAACACAAGTGGAACGCCGTCTGGGAAATCCAAAACAGGTAAAATGGCTTACGTGCGTCAACTGCTATTTGATTTTCAACTCACTCGATTTTGAAATACTTTGCAGGCAAATGGGTGTATCTAGTCATCTGAACTCGGCGTACGCTTTCTCGTCGGCCTGTTGCGGCTCACTGCACTTTGTCCAGCGGCTGAGCCTCGACTGCAAACTGGAGATTCACAACGGCTGCGTCAACACGCTGCACTTTAACTCGACGGGAACTCGGCTGGCCAGCGGCTCGGATGATCTCAACATCGTTCTCTGGGACTGGACGCGGAGGGAAGCCGTCCTCAGTTACGAAAGCGGGCACAGAGGGAACGTTTTTCAGGTAAATCGCTTTTAAAATTTGACTTGTATAACGTGGGCCTTAACCACATGTGCTTTCTGTTTAGTTGGTTAATTAGTTAGTTGGTTGGTTAGTTATTTACCTATTTTGAATTGTAATTTTAGGCCAAGTTTTTGCCGCTGTCTGGAGATACATTGATGGTTTCGTGCGCCAGAGATGGACACGTACGACTGGCAGAATTATCTTCCTCCGGATTGGTCGGCTCCACGCGAAGGGTGGGCATTCACAGAGGACCCGCCCACAAGCTGGCTCTACTGATGGACACGCCTCACGTTTTCCTAAGTGCCGGCGAAGATGCGGTAGTCTTGGAGATTGATGTTAGAGAAGATAAACCCAATAAGTATGTTTGGTCTGTTTATCTTAATTAAATCGGTTTTATAACACGTTTAGCCATACATAGTCAATAATAGTTCATTTTAAAATTAATGATAATGTATTATTAAGTTTAATTGATGTAATAACACCAGGGTTGTTTTGTATATCGATATCGGTATCGAAATTTGGATTTGACGTCTACATTTCGTATCGATAAGAAATTTAGACATCAACAAGGCTATCGATATCGATATTGGGAAACCTTAATGATATATTCTATCGTTAATATCCATATTCGCTGTTTTGTATATAGCGCACAAATCGGCATTCGTTTTCTCCTATATCGAACGCAGAATTATCGATATTTGCTACTCTATCAATAAATCGTACCGTTATCGTATCGGTAAAGATTTTACGACATCATTAAAAAAAAACTATTTCAATATTTGATTTTCTTATCGATATATTGTATCGATTATATCGATATCAAGAAATTGTGATATTGAACAGCCCAGAATAACACACGTTTAGTCATGCGTCTTTAATAAAAGTGAGTTATATTTAACTTTTTCCAGAATATTATAAAATAAAATTGTAAACTAGAAAATTAAAATAAAAGTTACAAATAAAAAAAAATAAGGATAAGCATTACTAACTTTTTTGTTTGATGTAATGACACTTTCAGATTATTCACGGCCCGTCATGGCGAACGCAAAGTGGCTCTCTACAGCATCCATGCCAATCCCATGGACAGCAACGAGTTCTGCGTTGGTGGGCGGGATCAGTACCTGAGGGTTTACGACCGTCGCAGGATTTCAGAAACAGACGTCCCTCTGAAAAAATTCTGTCCAAGACATCTCGTAAGAATAATGATAAAAATTTCAAAACTTAAATTATGATAAATTCGCAGCTGTTTATTATTGTTTATTCATTTGTTTTACTTTTAATAATTGAATTTTTTTCAGTTGGATTCTTCCGTAAGGGCCCATGTGACGTGCGCCACCTACAACTACAGCGGCTCGGAGATCCTGGCTACTTACAACGACGAAGACATCTATCTGTTTGATAACAGGAGATCAGACGTGGCGGACGCTCTTCACCGGTATTGGGAAACGGTTTTTCCTCGTTTCATTGAATTATGCATAGCGATTAATGAATGGAAACATTCAGACATGAATGACATGTTAGGTCTGATCGTAACTCCGATTGGTTATTTTGATCGCATTATCGTTTATGGAGTAGGAAAAAAGGTTGATTATTCGATTGAGTTCGTATCGTGATCCTGATCTTGGCTATCTTGATCGCGGTATCGTTTATGGAGAATAGCAAAGTTGATTAGCAGGTAGGCTCCTATGGTGATCCTGATCCTCTTAACTGGGTTTCCCTTTTGAATTTACTCG
>JAIQCU010002025.1:0-14131 GCA_022114935.1 Leptestheria dahalacensis
AGATTTATTGCTATTGTTATCGACTTCTTATGTACACTGCAACCCAAGGGGGAAAAGTTGTTGAGTAGACAACGTAAACCGAAATAGATTTGAGTGACATAACTATTCTGTTATCGTGTATTCAATTTACTCTAATACGGTGATATTGATGAACTCTTTAACTTAAATATGAGCTGTTGGAACTAATCGTGCAAAAAGTTGTTCTGGGCTCAGATATGTAGAATGTATGGATGACATTGTCAGTACTTGTTAAGAACATTACTATCTTATGTGTTTAAGCTATTTACGTTTTACAGATGATAATTGAACGGTCATTGAGTGGTATAGTTTTATGTAGACTTGCTTACCAGCAGTTGAAACCTAGTTCAGATCAGCTCTAGACGACGATAGCCTGCTGCTGATAACTGACATTGACGCATGAGTTATAGATGGTTTATGCTACTTAAAATACGGTCCCGCTAAATGATAACAACCTGATAACATTATGACAATGTTATGACATTAGACAATACATCGGTCAGTTGCTATATATTAACTGCAAGTGGTACTATTTCAGNGTTTAATAAAATCTAAGTATAATAGCTTTATCTTGAAAAGAACCTATCGTTTTACTGAAGAGCAGCTAGATACATTTCATTCATTCATATATTTTTTAAGTTAATTAATTTAAGTATGATCATGTGAATATGATTTGACTATACGCACATTAAAAAATATAATTAGTAATTTAGATTTGATTAGATAATGAATGCCTATTTGTAATTCAGTTTACTGTTTACTTATAATAATGTGAAAGGCATATTCATGATTCATTCATTCATTCATTCATTCATTCGTGAAGCGAGTCATTTACATCTGATTCGATTCTAAGTATGTGTAGACGAAACGCATAGTAGAGCTTGGACATAAATACGAAGTAATCTTGGCCACGTAGAAATTAACAGGCGTAGTTTCTATTTGTAAATAATTTCAGGGCGAGGCCTGTTTTGGCGCTTAGAGGGGAGAGGAAAAAAAGCTAACTACACGTAAAGAATATAAATCATTTTTCAGTGATAAGAACGTTTTCCCGGCCAATTACTAGAGGCGCACAGCGCCCATGTAAGATGGCGAAAAAAAATTTGGAAAGGTTCCCTGTAAAAATAAATTGTTTAACCTGAGTGGGTGCGTAATGTAGTAGTAAATAAGCTGATGGCTGTCCAGTTGGCTTTTTTTTCAAAAATAATATTTCTATTTTTTGAAACGGGGTAGATAAATAATAAAGCAGTGATGACGGAGCCATTTTTCTGTGTGCGGACTCGGTTACGGCCGTTAATAGTTTTTAGTTTGATTCAGTTTCTTTTTTCTTGAATGGCTTTTTAATTGAGTGGTGAAGGTTGGGAGTTAACCTGTTTAATGGCCCTTTAAAACACTGGACGATTTCGTGTTGTAAGTTGGAATTTTTCCGTGGAAGTTTATTAACGGTGGAAGTTAATCTGTGTGACCCTTGGGTGACCTTGAATGACCTAACTAACCAGTTCAGTACCGTCATCCGTTGTAGGGTGACCTCAGAAGACCATGAGGTTGACATCAATGTGTGACCTTGAATGACCTGAGTGAATACGACATCAGCCAGATGACCTTGACCTATCAGGTAAATCAGTATCGATATTCAAGGTCAATGTACCGTGATCTTGAATGACCTTGAGTGACCGGAAGACTGCAGCAAAGTGACCTAGCAATTGACCAGCGCAGGAAACCCAAGATGACCTTGAATGACCTGAGTGAATACGACATCAACCAGATGACCTTGACCTACCAGGTAAATCAATATCGATATTCTAGGTCAGTCTACCGTGACCTTGAACGATAAAACAGCTATTACACGGGTACCATAGTCTTCCCAGAGCCACAGCGATTTGAAGGGCAATAACCTTGCCGGAGGGCAAATCTTCCCAGTGCCACCGAAGTAAAATGGAAGCCTTAATTTCGGTTCAGTTTTCTGGGTTTATTTATGCAAAATAATGTATCCGAAATTAAATATAAGTGAAACAAAAATGTTACGTGCGNTAGGTCAGTCTACCGTGACCTTGAACGATAAAACAGCTATTATCTCACTAGTGACCTTGAATGACCTTGAGTGACTGGAATACTGCAGCAAGGTGACCTTAGCAATTGACCAGCACAGGAAACCCAAGATGACCGTGAATGACCTGGAGTGAATACGACATCAGCCAGATGACCTTGACCTACCAGGTAAATCAGTATCGATATTCAAGGTCAATGTACCATTGACCTTGAATGACCTCTACTTTTACAAATGGACCCTACTGACAATAAATCCAATCGAATGAACGGGTTTTCTGGGATAGTTTGATTGATTGTTGACCTGGCGTGACCTTGATTTTTTTACTCGAGCATTGCAAACCAACGAAGTTAAAGTTAATCGAATCTTAATTATTTCCAAGTGGACGGGGTATTTTGGAAAAGTGCCTAACCCCCTCGCGCACACGGGCCATTGACATATTGATGGGATACTTTTAATCTGAACAGACAAAAGAGGATTTTTCACCTGTGAGTCAACGAACGCAGACAATTTACCAGCCACACCCTTCTTCTTTTGGCCACTTCTTTTCTATTTCATTTTATTAATTTTTTTAAGATATAAATATATATATTTTTTATAATTTTATTTTACCTTGCGCTCATTATTCCGGCTTTTGAAAACTTTCGCAGCGTGGCTACCTGTTTGCTCTTGTTTCAAACGAGAAATTTTTATTCAAGTAAAGTCACTGGGCGTGTAGAATTTTCTGTATTTTTCCCTCTCTCTTTTTCTCTCTTTTTATCTACCCTATCTCTCTCTCTCTCTCTCCATTCTTGCTTTTTAAAAGAGAGATGGGAAATAAGGAAGATGGGCTTTTAAAAGGAACGTGATTACCTTGACCGCTAGACCTGTTTTGCATAAGATATTTTTCCGCGATTTTTCGAACAAGTTTTTTATTATCTGCTTTCGAAAAAGGCTTTATTGGCTGCGTTGTAGGAGAGTGTCTCTCTCTCTCTCTCTCTCGTAGAACTCGGCGTACAATAATTCTCTGGCCGCCGAAAACACCACGCCCTGGTGGATACCACCTCTTCATTATAAAACAGAAACATGAAATAGAGAAAAAAATTTGGTTATCTCGCTAATTTCTGCATAGTTTAATTGTATTAGTAATTTAAAGTTGTCGAAAATATTGTGGGTTGGTTAAATTCACGGAGAAGACGTTTGTCCGACATGGATGGTGAGGATTGGTTTGTAGTTCCGACGAGCGCCGGTAGATGGCGCTGCTTTGGATTCAAAAGTGGGAATTTGACAGGTGATTTATATAATTTCATGTCGAGTGGGGAATTGTCTTTACAAGACAGTGTTTAGGATGGATTCGTTTAAGAGAAGATGGAGTTGTTTGACAAGAGGAACAAGAATAAGGATGACCGCGTCCTGAAGGGTTGAACTCTTGATTTACGGTCCGCCCTTTCATCATTCAGTGAGAGGGCAAGACGAAACGTTATCTTAAAAACCAAGCTACGGATATGTTAGGCTATTGTACTGTAATTACAGTATAATTGCTAAGGATCCGTAAGATTGTTATTGTAATCTGGTTAATGTTCAACTTTGATTGTTTCTTGTATACGAAAAGATGAACCAATTGGGTAAAACGATCAACTTTACTTTGATATCATAGACTTAATTTGGTGCGTACTGCCGCTGTTGTGAAGTTAACAGCTGCAACGAGCGTCGTCTGCTTTGGCTGCAGTGTGGGGGCTTATGGAACGCGCGGCGTTGCCACGTGTTTGAATTAACTATCTTTGAAATATTCGATTTTCTTTTGATCCAATTGACGAACTAACGTTTCGCTTTAGTAGTATTGGCCCTTTATATCAAATGCATCGTACCATTAACAGTAATGTGAGTTCAAGTTACGATGGTGCATACTTATTTAGATTTCATGTAAGATGTTATAAGTTTAGTTAAATGTAATGCAAAATATATAAGTAATTCAATTTAAGTATAATTGAGATAAAGGACTTGTAAGATTTTTTAAAAAAATGAATTATTGTAAGAAAAACCAAATGATGGTTCCGTGCCACTCTCCAAGTGTAAACAGAAAGTGACGTTTTCAAAATGCTCCCGTATGTACAGTGAGCAAGAAGCAGAATGACTGCTCGTGAGCTTCTTTTTGCCCATTAATCATTTGGTGGAGTCATTTTCGGCTGCACACAAGTGATTTATGGAAGGCGATTTCTTGCAGCGTCATCCGTTTTCGTTTGGCCTCTCTTTTTACTGCACCTCCACCAGATCTAGTGGCCAAACACTTTACTTCCAGGAAGTGTTCCATGGCCTCGATTCTCCCGTACTTTCGAACTTGGGAAGCAGCTTTTCTCCAGGAAGGTAAAAGGAAACAGGTGTTGAAACACCTACTGAAACAGTGGTGAGAAACGATCTTTGATTCTTCCAGTGTCGAACTTTGGAAGCAGCTTTTCTCCAAGAAGGTAGAAGAAATCAGGTGTTGAAACACCTACTGAAACAGTGGTGAGAAACGACCCTCGATTCTTCCAGTGTCGAACTTTGGAAGCGGATTCTCTACCGGAAGGTAAAAGGACAGGTGTTGAAACACCTACTGAAACAGTGGTGAGATTTTCTTCCAACGTCGAACTTTAGAAACGAATCTTCTCCAGAAAGTTAAAGGAAACAGGTGTTGAAACACCTGCTGAAACAGTGGTGAGAACCAACGCTCGATTCTTCCAATGTCGAACTTATGAATGGGATCACTTTCCCAGAAAGATACAAGCAAACAGGTGTTGAAACACCTACTGAAACAGTGATGAAAAACGTTTCCTTGGTAACTCACAAGTCTAGATGTGCTAGAGCGACTGGGTTATAACTGGTTGTTGACTAGTTTATAACTAGTCTGTAGTGGTTATGAAAAAGGTTATGAGAGGTAACTTGCTAGGAAGAAAAGAGCTACTGAAACGCGTGTTTAGTTATGCTGAAGCGGTACGATTCACTTACTAATGAATATTTTAAAACGAGACTACAAGCAGACGCGTTTTTGACTAGTTCGTATGAATGCTTCCAGTCTGAGATGAAAACGAAAAGACATACTGATTAGCATGCTTAGTAGTACTGAAATTATATGACCTGTTAAAACGAAATAGGGAATAACCGACGCTTTATCCTTTACCGACGAATTAGTTGTAAGGGGACTTAACCAGCGTGCTGTTGAAGATAACCGGTAGTACTGAAACGTATGCTCAGTGGTGTTGAAATATTACAATTCCTCTCTTAATGGATCCCTGCTTTAAAGCAAGTTTACAAATAGACATGTTCTAGACTAGTCAGTTACTGATCTATCGAAGTCCTCCAATGTACTGATAAGAAAAGACATACTGATTAGCATGCTTAGTAGTGTTGAATAATTATCTGACCTGTTACAATGAAATAGGGAACAACCTTAACAAGTCTGTGATTTCTACTTATACGGAGAACTTGAACCGCCTTGCTATCTGAATTCGACATGTACTGAAACGCCTGTTCAGTGGTGCTGAATGTTAAAACTCACTTTAATGTGGATTTCTTAAAACGAGATTACGACTGAACATCTTGACTGATTAATTTCTAGTTCTAGAATAACTCTTCAACTTGTTACGCGATAAAACCACGAACTGAATGGTATACTTAACGATGTTGAACACTTAAACATGACATGCAGCTGAACTGTGTTTTGCAAGTTTATAGACAGCCAGTTGAAGTACCTCGCGTTACTTAGGTATTATCTCGAAATTTAAATTGAATGGACAGGTACTGAATGACGTGCTTAGTGCTGTTGAAATGTCATGATTCACTGAAACGAAATCAGACAATCGACGCGTCTTTCACCAGCAGTTTCCAGTGACAGTTTTCTTCTGCGAGATACTGAATTACGTACTTAACAGTGCTGAATAACGGCTTGTTAATTGTATTTAACGAGATCTTTCTGCCACGACAACTAGAAGGTCGGCAATGTATTGAACTAAGCACTTACTGCTGGTTAATATGCTGAATACTTCTTGAACAAACGAGATTATAGACAAAAAAATTGCGATTGTTCGATAACCAGCATGCTGAACCACCTACTGAAATTTTTCAGGAACCCGTATAGCGATAATTCAGCATGCTGAACACCTCCTAGTCTTTTGCATGGGGATTACCGTAAAAACGGTCATTGTTATCACTTTATCAAGAATGCAACAAGTGGTCGAGAAAGTCGCTTCTTGTTTACAGTGTTGCCAAACTTGTCGACTCGACATAAATCTGCGCTCCGCAGCAGATTAGATCAGCAGACATCTTGAAATTGTCGTAAAACACCCGAGTCGTTAAATCTCCGATTTCTTGTTATATCTCCAAATTGCTATTCAAATGTTGTATAATATTGTTATCCAATTTTAAATGCCCTATATCTTCTATAGGAGAAAACCGAGAGGTGAACTAGATTCCTTGTCGAATCCATTAATCATTTTTCTGAATTCACAGAGAATATTTCTTTTGGAAAAAAATTGCTGGCGGCTGTGTTATCCTCCACCTCGTGCAATCGAGTTGGATAATTTTCAGCGCGTCCATAATTGGGCATCAACTTATTTATTATTGAAAAATAAAATGATTGGAAAAAAAAACAAAATGGAAGAGAAAAAACGGACCGTAAATATTGCGATGCAAATTTTCCGCAGCGCGTCGATTGTGTGTGTGTGTGTGTGTGCGAGACTCTTCAGTATCCACACATGGCGCGTGTTTTGAAATTTTAATCACAAGTAATTACTGTTGATTAGAAAGCGCCCCCTTTGCTTGAGAGGAACGCGCAAACGATTCTGCTTTCATGACTAATTAACTGAATTGACGCTATTGGCGTTTAGCTCGCTGGATTTGGAAATTCAGTATTCTGTGATGCACATAATACCGAATAGTAAGTTGTATATAACATATATCTACGGTAACATGGATTAGTCATAGGGAAATTAAAAGGAATCGTGTAATCTTGTAACAAGATCAATGTTATTTGTAGATAGGTGAATGGTGAATGAGAGACAGGTAGTTAAGAGTAGGTAGGTAGACAGATGCTACATAACTATAGGTAGACAGACAGACAGATAGATAGTTAGACAGTTAGATGGATAGATAGACAGATAGGCAGGTAGATCGGTAGATAGATAGATAGACAGATAGATGGATAGGTAGTTAGATAGATATAGACAGAAAAACAGACAGATACAAAAATAGATAGATAGATAGATTGATAGGCATGTAGACAGATAGACGGATAGATAGATATATAGATAGACAAACAGATAGATAGATAGATAGACAGACAGATAGACTGATTGATTGATAGAAGGATAGAGAGATATATTGATGCATAGAAAGATAGATACATAGACATGTTGATAAACAGAGACAGATAGATAAACAGGCAGACAGACAATCAGATAAATGAATAGACAGACATACAGATAGATAGATAGATATAGATAGACATATAGATAAATAGATAGACAGAGATACAGATAGATAGGTAGATAGATAGACAGAGATACCGATTGATATTTAGCTAAACAGACAGATAGATAGATACATTGAAATAACCACAAACGAAACCATCACCATTCAGATACCACATACAATTCTCCCAATACCGTAATTCAACTTTCAACAATTCAATTCAAACAGAATCAATCCGACACCAATCCAACTGCAGGTCGAATTTTGTCCCAACAAATTCATATATGGACACGGCCGCGCTGTATATTAGTATTTAATTAAATCTTTGCCTTTTATCTGAAACAATAGATTTTTAACATGTGACGCCTGCGTTTACGCCCCGTTTATCTATTCCGCTTTCTTTCTTATTCTGCTTGTTTTACATTCCACTTTTCAGGTCTTGTCTTCATGTAATTATGTTTAAAGTTAATGCTACTTAAGTTAACTGAGAATCGATTTCACGCAGGTTAGACGTAACGAGTTTGGTTTCAGTTGAATTTAAGTAAGTTTACGTTAACTTTTACCTGAATCATTGACGAGAGGTTAGCTGCTGTACATGACTCGTTAACGTATTCGAGTCGTTTTCAGATTCACGCGGAATCTTAAACTGAGAATCACGATAATTTGGAAATATAATAAAACTAATATTTGTAAGTTTTAAGGAGGTATTTTAGAATTTAGAAACCAAATAACATAATTTAAATTAGATTTAATTAGGTTAATTATTGTACACTTAAGATTGTTTTAGAATCGCGATATTATGAGTTACATGAACTATATTCAGATTCAGTACTGCTGAATGACTCAATTCAGTCATTTTGAGGTATGTGAGTTCAGTATGAATCAGCGAGTCATTTTGACTAGCGGCGGAAAGCTACTTAAGAATCGTTATGAATCTTGATTGAGTGGCATCTTGGTTGAGAATTTGAGGAAAATGAGGCAGTAAGTCATCTTTTGAGTCATTACTGCAGTAATTCACTTGGGAATCATTAGGAATCTTATTTAAGTGTGGAAGACTGCGTAAAGCTTATGAGGAATTAATAGTTTCCTGTGATGACTCGAATGAGTCATTCTGAGCCACGCAGTTGAAGGACATTACAATCGTAAAAATAGTGTACTCAGTAAAGAATCACACGGAATGGTAGGTGAGATAGGTAGATAGTTAGATAGATAGATAGATAGATACATAGAGAAATTGATGGATAGACAGAAAGATAGATAGATAGATAGATAGATAGATAGATAGATAGATAGATAGATGGATAGACAGAGAGATAGATAGATGGATAGATAGATCTAATAGATAGAAAGATAGATCGGTAGATAGACAAACAGCTAGATAGATAGGGAAAGAGAGAGGTAGATAATTAGAGAGAGAGATAGATAGATAGACAGACAGATCGGTAGATAGACACATAGATATATAGATAAATAGATATTTGGATATAGATAGATAGTTAAATAGATTAGGTTGCCAGATCGATCGATAGATAGGTAGATAGATAGACAAATGAACAGTAGATGGACAGTTAGACAGATACATATAGACATAGATAGTTAGACCGAGTCATCAATAAGACTTACTGTGAATCACTGAGAATCATTCCGGGTCGGCAAGAATCACAACGAATCCCGGTCGAGTCGTGTGTGAGAGTTTTTACGTCAGTAGGACTTACAGTGATTCAACTGAGAATCACTGTGAATCATAATAAGAATCATCCCTCGAAAGAATCCTCTCAAACAGTATAACGCAGTAGCCACGAAAGTTAATTAAAGTTAAATCAAAGTGCAATATATTCTTACTTCAATATATTAATTAAGTTAAATTAAGTAATTAAGTTAATTGCACTACTTAACTAAATTAAATTAAACTAAACTTAACCTTAAAATAAACTAAACTTACTAAACTTAACTAAACTCACTGAACTTAATTTAATTAATCAATTAAGTTAAATCAAAGTGCAATATATTCTTACTGCAATATATTAACTCTTCATACGGTTCAACAGTTTACAACTCATTCATGTCATCATTTAATTCAAATGAATGAAAAGTCAAACACTAAATATTGTTCATTCATTCATTAATATTCGGTAAAACTGAATCTTTTAACCGCCTGTATTACGATTTCATATCAACTAAAAAAAACTACGCAGATAATCTTATTACAGTTGATCATAAATGTGTAGTTTAAGTTAACGAAGTGCATTTGGAAAGTGGTAAAAGGCTTTTGGGTGCGTGATTTAGTCAGTTGGTGAATTTGCATATAAACAACTGGCCGGGCATTTTAAGCGGCCTCATGGCCCAGTCAAGTCCCGTTCATTGTATCGTCCGTCTCGGGCCTTGCCTGAGTTATTTAAGCGAGTTGGGTCGACAAGTTTGCACGGTTTATTTATTCTCACCACGCCTTACTGCATACGCCATTGTCGTCTCCAGACTTCCGAGACATTCTAACTTAGGAAAAAGTGACATTCGTCTGGTTGCCAGGGTAACAGTTGATCGCTTATGGCAGCCATGTTTTCAAAGATATAACAACCGAAAAAATACTGAATGTACAACTGATAGTACTTTATGTTGTAGTAAAGTTTTATTTAAATCGGGTTGTAACTTTTGCCAAAATAAAATGTCAAACTCGAAGAAGATCTATAGTTTCTCACCAAGGGTAATAGTTGATCGCTTATGGAATCCATGTTTTCAAAGATATAACAACCGAAAAAATACTGAATGTACAACTGATAGTACTTTATGTTGTAGTAAAGTTTCATACAAATCGGATGATTAGTTGTGTCATAATAAAATTCTAAAGTTAAATAGATCTATCATTTCCTACCATTCAGAACCCTAGGTATCGCTGTCGACATTTTGTATGGCACCGTAGTTGAAAATTCTATCTGATAGTAATGTGATTGAGGTTTATGTGGTAAGTTGGTAATGTGGTAAGTTTCAAGTATGTTGTTTGGAATTCTGTTACTGAATAGTGTTTATTTTCAAGTATAGTATTGTATATTCCAGTACACTTGTCAGCTTGATATTTTTAAGAATTAAGTCGGTGAATTTATATGATATCTTAATTGTTGATGGATAGTTATGTAGGTACAGGGTCGTGATAGGTAGAAACAGATGACTGGATGGAACGATAGGTGGATACATAGATAGATGGAGGATAGGATACGAATAAAGAGAGAGAAATATAGATTGATAGATATATATATGTAGAAAGATAGATATAGATAGATAGATAGCCAGGTTGATCGGTAGATAGATAGATTAGACATATAAATAAATAGACAGACAGTGCTTACATACACACATAGGACAGAAAGACAGACAGACAGACAGACAGATAGATAGATAGATAGATAGATTGATAGATAGTTAGATACTAGACAGATAAATAGATAGATAGATAGGGCGTACATACACACATACAGCATAGTTACGTACATACATACGACAGAAATACAGATAGATAGATAGTTAGATAGAGATAGATAGATAAATAGATAGAGGGACAGATCGGTAGGAAGGCATATAGATAGATAGTTAGATGCTAGACAGATATGTAGATAGACAGATAGTGCGTACATACACACAACATAGTTACGTACATACGTAGGACAGAAAGACAGACAGATAGATAGATAGATAGATAGATAGACAGACAGACAGAAAGATAGAATGATAGGGAGAGAGAGAGAGAGGGGGAGAAAGCTAGTTAGTTAACTCGATAGTTAACCCTAGAGAAAGAGAGGCTTTCGGCTGCCATTTGAGAGCAACTTGGGCCAAAAAGTCCCGCTATGTGTGTTTATAGCCGTATTAATGCGCCGTATACTAGGCTTAGTTGGCCAATTAAAACCCTAGCCACCCTTTTTCAATAAAGTACCAAAAGCCGTAAAACTGTCAACAACCCCCCTGGTTTATTTCCTACTAAACGAGTCAGACTTTCCAAAACCTAAAAAGGCCCCCCCACCCACCCAAAAAAATCCGAGCCGAGATCGAGAGATCGACTGTTTCACCTGATTTCACCACATTTTTTCCNATAGATAAATAAATGGGTAGATAGATAGACGGATACATTAACCATTTGCCCAGCGCTATATTTGGTTCTGATGCTCCGGGTGAACTCGTGTTACACATTCGGCATATATGCACAAACGAGATGTTTACTGACGCAGAAACCAATCAACTCTTCCGGTAACTCGAGATTAAAGCTATAGTCCTTGAAGAAACCTTCCTCGTTTATTGTAATGTACAATAATACTTTATGATAGTTATATGTTTTAAGTTATAGTGCCATTAAGTTATATACAGTATAAAATCGGTTGATGTGACATTATTCCACCGACATGTTGATTCACTAGTTAAGTTTAACTGTTCAAAATTTGAAAGGAACTATATACTTTGCTGAACGGTTGAATGACTCATTGACTGAATGATTGAATGAAGATTGAATGAAGTAACCAATCCTGGCCCTCGTTTTCAATTAGAGTCGATATGTTGATGTGTTTTTGACATGTCATTGACTTGTGGTATTTAAACCAACGGTAACTGTTAGATTGCATGAAGAGATGAACTATATCTATATATATATATATTCTATTCTATATGGAACCATCAGATTGACATGTTTTTGACACGTCATTAACTTATAGTATATCAAACTAAATCAGTGGCATTAACTTGATGGTATTTAATAGGAACTGCATGAAGAGGCGAATTCTATCTTTGGAACTTAACGCTGAAATCCTTGTTATACTGGATCTGGTAACATCAAACTGACATGTTTTTGACACATCAGTGACACGACAGGAAGATTGGATAAGCTGATAACACTTTTACATTACTACTATTCCATTACAGATTATTGCTTCATTCTCAACCCAATAAATGACATGTCTTTGACACGTTATTGACAATAAGGAAGGGAAAGCGTTAACTATTATCCAATATGTTTACCCTTGCACTAATAGAACGACTTGTTTTCGACATATCATCGACATGTGGATAGACCGATCTTCAGCTGTGAATCCTTCACTCATGGAAACAGTTAACCTGGAACTTAAATTCTGGACGTTAATTAGTAACTGATTAATATTTCATTGTAGAAATGTCCCATTAATTCCCTAGATTTCAGCTATAGCTCAGCGGTAGGCTAATCATTTAGCCCAAGGGCAAAAGGTAAGCTGAAGGTCAGACTGCTTTTATCTGGTTCTGTCAGAGGCCATTGAGAACGTTAAATAGCCTAAGGGCAAAAGTAAGACTGGGTCTTGTGTATGGCCTTATTCGGTCAAAACTAATTAGCTTCTATATCGATTTTCAATATAATTACGCTTTTGCACAAAAGTAAATACATCTATATGAAATGTACAAGAAGCTATTCGTTCTAGGAAACCTAGTATTAAGTTATTCATGAAATCAATAACAGTTTTACAGTAACGGAATTCCAGCTAATAGAACCGTTAGTAGTGTTGAATCCTGTGCTGAATTAGTCTGATTTACTTCATGGGCATTTCTCATCAGTAAAAATTAGATTACATTCCAGGAAAAACTACCGTCATTACACTAAAACTTAATATCATAAGTTTAAGTAATATAGCAACTATTACTTATTAGTCTATCCCATTTCTAACTAGTCAGATTACACAGCAGGAGTTTTCAATAACATGTGTACGCAACACGTGTTAATCATGATAACGCTATCTATACAATGTAGATACTTGTATAATACTATGAATAAGATATCAAGTAGTGTTAATACGACTGGATATCAACCACCGTCTTTAGATAAGCAGATCTCTGTTTGCCTACAGCTTTTTCTCTCAAGTACCTTGTCCTTGGTATCCACTGTCTTCTTATCAACGTATGTCAACTTTTGAACTTTGACCTGCGCTGTACCTACGAAACTTAGACAATTATATTCCAAAATATAAGTCTTAGATATTCAAAGTTCAATTCAGTGGTGTATTCAGTACTATCATTATAAGAAATTGTTAGCACCGTATTATCTGTGCATCAAATGACGATGCAATACGATTTGAACCTCCTAATATTAAACTTTTATGATACACTCGCCGTATAGACATCCTTATAATTACAGCTCCGTGCAATTATCTTCTCTTTTCCACCAATTAAACTTTACGAGAGCCCTTAAAGGAGCGCGTATAATATCCGACTTGGTAAAGGAACCCTATGCACAAACCAGCAGTGGGCTGAGGACCTGCTGAACGACCTACTGTGAGCTAATTATCAGCAGTTCCATTACTCATTCATAGTTTTGATTTGATCATTTATTATTCTATGTATTCGTCCTATAAATATATCGTTTGACAGGAAAGGGGTTTGCCTCTGCTTTTGAATGGGCAAAGGCAGATGGAAAGGGTAATAACTGGGCCTCTCGCGTCCAAACGTCTAGGCTTATGGACGCTGCATTGCCACCAGTACAAAGAGAAATATTAGTTGAGCTCTCACGTGCCTAGATGTTATTGCTTGTCGAAACCACCGCCCTTCAAAGGATTACGGATATTCCTCCTTATATAACTTTTCTTCTCCACTGAAAACGAGACTTGTGTCGATGCATAGCCGTCTAATGCCTTTCCTTTTATCGTT
>JAIQCU010002026.1:0-14966 GCA_022114935.1 Leptestheria dahalacensis
GGTAAGGGCGAGATTGTGGGGCGAGTTGGCGGGGCGACATGGTGGGGCGAGATGGCGGGTTGACTCGCCCGCAGTGGAAAAAAGGGCGAAGCATGCCCGGACTTGTTTGGCTCCCATGTTAAGAGATAGGACAACGATTTAACATAGAAACAGATTGGGAATTTGAAAAGGTGGGGAGAAATACGGGGAAAAAAAGAAAGAAAAAAAGTGGAAAAAAGTGAACAATATGTCTCCATGCTGTTAAGCAATGGAGACAAATATTATCCTATAATAAGTATTATGTCATCACTAGTGACATTTCTGCACTCTAAACTTACTCACACAAATCTATGCAAAGTATGATGTTCTGAAGAGGAAAAGAACTGTAAGTTTGCCAAGAAAACCTATGCAGGATAATACATCTATATTAACGAACTATTCTTCAAATATTCCTTATTCAATAAGCGAATGTTTCGTAATAAATTTAGTCTGGTAACTACGATTCAATTACGAATTTCAAGAATGAATACCTATAGTACTAGGCAATGCCCATGTAATTTGAAATCCTAGGCTGATTCAATGTCTAATCAAGGCGTGAAACCAACAAACAGCAGGCACCCCAGGAAACCGTTATGGCACATTTATAATTATTAGCCACCTTGCACACGATACATCTCCTTAACCGCTAATAAATAGCTACTAGTTAATTCTTACTTTCCAAGTAGATGAGCTCATAAGAACCTATCTTATGTAGGGAATAGCATTGGCTTCAGAGCGACCGCTTTAGCTTTATTGTAGAAATGCTCTGAATGCAGTATTCTATACTTAACTTAATATCTAGCCCCTACACGAGTTTTGCCTGAGGATTACTTTCAGTGTACTACTGACCGAACACAGCAAAGAATCCAGAAACTCATAAAAACACGTTTGTTTGAAAAGATTAGTTAATTCTGATATGAATTACACGTTGGAAAGCGGTTCCTTGACATAAAAAATGAACATAGAGTCATAATACTCCCAATAATTAATAAGCATTAAAATTTTATTGAAAATTTTAGAAATCTTATAAAGATACCGTTGGTCTGCCCAGGTGAAGGAATAAAACCTTGAAGTGGCACCTATCACCAAGTATAAGGCGTGGTTACGGCTTGCTCTAGATTCACTTTCGTATAAAAGGGAGAGCTGAACGCAGGAGTAACCATCAGTTCTTCAGCTGAATCAAGAACCGAAGCAACTCCTCAGTTCAACATGAAAGTAAGACCATAAGTTTTAATATGTCAGTATACCTTAATAACTTAAATTAAATTATCTTGTATCGAAGTTCTTGGTCGTCGCCGCTTTGATTGCTGTTGCCGTTGCTGACAGCACCTACCCCAAGCCGGCCTACCCTTCGTACTCGGCCCCGGCTTACCCTTCGTACTCGGCCCCAGCCTACCCTGCCAAGACCTATGATTACGTAAGTGTAAATTCTGCAGTACTTCGGATACCATTTTGGTTTCAGTATTTCTTAGCTTTGAATAGTCAGTTGAACAACTGTAACTTGACAACGGCGGTTGCAGAGTGACGGTTAACTTAGATGTTGGTTGCTCTGCTACAGTCTAAATGGATATAGCTATATTTTTACATTCAATGAATTTTCCTAAGATATTTAGGTCAAAACGGATTAGTTCTTCTTATTGCCCCACGGATTTTACATCCGTAGCTTGAATAGTATAACTGTAAAATAGAGCTACACATGTACCTATAGTAATATTGCAGTTAGCATTGAGACACCAATTTTTTTTCCTCATGTAGCCTGCTCAACCACACAACTTCAACTGGGCCGTCAAGGACGATCCTTCATACAACGACTACGCTCACTCTGAGAGCAGCGACGGCAAGACTGTCTCTGGATCCTACCGCGTTCTCCTTCCCGATGGCCGCACTCAGACCGTCACCTACAAGGACGAGGGCTACGGCTACGTCGCTGATGTCCAGTACTCTGGCGACTACAAGTCGTACGACTACAAGCCCGCCTACAAACCCGCTTACAAACCTGCCTACCCTGCCACCTACCCGGCCTACCCTGCTGCCCCCGCCTACCCCGCCAAGTACTAATTTCTGAAACTAGAAGCAGTGATTAATGTACTCGAGAGTGTATTTATCAAATAAACATGTCAGAAATCTAATGTTTGCTTATTTTTGGTGTTGATCAATGCACCTGTCGTGCTAGTAGTATCCTCATAGAACTCTCGAGTAAACAATAAGTGCATACGAAGTAAACTAAGTTACTGCTAACGGGTTTTAAGCCTGTATAGCATTTCCAAACTAAAGTTAAACAGGTATACCTAGTTTGAAAGTGTTGTAAGAATTTAATTTTTAATAGAGAGAAAAACGCTATTTCAATTTTACAACAAAAAGATAATTTCCATTAACTGGAGTTGGTTATACATAGCAAGTAGATATTACTCTCGAATATACCGTTTTAATGTTTACACAAATAGATAGATAGATTGGCAGATAGATAGATGTATAGATGTATAGATGATAGATGTATAGATGGATAGAGATGTAGATAGAAAAAACATTTAAATCAAGTAAAAATCAGGACATATTTCAGAAAGATTACTAATATACTAAATCATACAATATAACCGGTCTTTCCTAAAGAAATCTATCTAGTTTTTCTAAAAACTAGTTTCGTATAATATTGCTACATTCAACTTCAATCGCTGGGCAAACAACATAAGTACATAAGCAGATTGTTTTGGGTATCCCGGTATAAATACGAGACATGTGGCACATTTCATGTTGTCATTCATCATGAGATTAAACAAATTAGCATACGTGTTATGAACGCACTAGAATGCTTTCAGACGTCTTCTTAACATACCTCCAAACCACACGCGCGGTGATTAAGTCTTTGGATGTTACATTCGTGAAATCTTGAGAAGGACAAGACATTAATTAAACTTGAACAGGACCAATTCTGTTTCCTTATACGCACAGTTATTAACGCCTTCAAAACTGCGAATTCCTGTAGGCAAATTAGGCGTGACTCAAATTTCTTTGACGGTATTTTTGGCAATTATCGTCAGCATGGAGCTCTCTGAAACTGTGCTGCTGTAAACGTAGTGCAGCAGAATGAAAGCATATTGGCACCTATCACCAATATTAGGCGTGGTTATTGCTTGGTCTAGTTTCACTTTCGTATAAAACGAGTACTGATTGCAAGAGGCAACCAACAGTTCGCTACCTGAACTCGGCAGAGAAACAACTCAACCGCATCAACATGAAAGTAAGATATTAGAAGTCTTTCTATACCATGGCATACAATTAACACAAATATGATGGGTGCAGTTTTTGGTCGTTGCCGCTTTGATTGCCGTTGCCGCTGCTAACAGCGTATATCCCAAGCCGGCCTATCCGTCTTACTCGGCCCCTGCCTACCCTGCCAAGACCTATGACTACGTAAGTTGACAGTAATTATGCAAACCACCTAACAACTTCGTAGCTTTATACGATAAATCTACAATTGGTGAACGAATCATAAACTTGCGAAATCTGATAAGGTTATATCACTGATGTATTACTTCTGAAGACTGCAACCTAGTACTGATATTTATATTATGTATCTTCTTGGCAACATTTTACTTTTCCTATTTAGCTATTTCAGGAGCGTTAAAGCCCGACATAGTTGATCTTTCCTTAATGACGTAATTTAATTCCTAGCCTGCTCAGCCATACAGCTTCAACTGGGCCGTCAAGGACGATCCTTCCTACAACGACTACGGTCACGCTGAGAGCAGCGACGGAAAGGCTGTCTCTGGATCCTACCGCGTTCTCCTTCCCGACGGCCGCACTCAGACCGTTACCTACAAGGTCGATGGCTACTCTGGCTACGTCGCTGATGTCAAGTACGACGGTGAATACAAGTCCTACGACTACAAGCCCGCCTACAAGCCTGCTTACAAACCAGCCTACCCCGCTACCTACCCATCCTACCCTGCCCCCGCTTACCCAGCCAAGTACCCATAAACAAAGAGCTCCGTATCCTAAGTTAATGTATTACATATTGTAATTGTGAAATATATTGTATCACGCTACTCTCACCATGTTTTTATCGCTTACATTATCACAAAACACCGTTACCATTCCAAGAAACAAATTTTTAAAATTAAATGGCAGATAATGTACCAGTGAAAAAGACGGAAATTGCAAAAGCCTGATACTTAATAAGCAATGGGATAGCAACAGAATAAAGAGCGTACGCCGTCTGCAAAAGTATTGGCCAGAAAGTATACTCAATCTTAATACAAGCGAAAAAGTTTCTCTTCTTTTCGTCAATTTAACTTGGATTAGAATTCATAATGAACTGAATAAGAAATCTATGGTTACCAAGCAGAAGTAATCTACTTGCAGCATAGTCTGCTGGGGATATAGCGTAAAATAAAACGGATAAAGCGTTGTGTCGCAGTCGAGATTGAACTACGACAATTGTACATATACACATTATTGAATTGCTGCCTACAGACGAAATACAAGTTTAAGTGTAACGGGTTTTGCTTTGTTTCATTTTGGTCCATTTAACCAAGAGCTCTTATAAACACACGCTCCGTATCATGTCATTGTGATACAATACTGTAAGAAACATGGGAACAGAAAGAGATACAGATTTTACCCAGTACAGTATAACTCAGCGCGAGGTTTATATGTATCTTCAGAAGATCTGGGAAGAATTCAATTATGGACACCACATAAATGTGAATGTGACTTCGGTTTAGTTAAGATTGCTTTTAAGGTTTTCAAACGTCCTTGGCAAATGCTAGGTGATTTTATCATGATACGTAGGTGCTCAAACTGGAATCAACGAACAGGGTTTTGGATCTAAAGAGCACACAACACAAAGAACACCAGCTTTCTAGCTAATGTTCAAGATGGATTAATGCCGGTGAGTAGGTTATTGCAGTAAGATTCCTTGTGAAACTTTAAAGTTATTAGAAGTATAAACTGCTGGTAACGGATTGTTTGGAACAGAGCAAAAGAGAAAGATATTTGGAAGAGAGTCTCTTTTTGCAACACTTTTTTACGTCCAAAATCACACTCCCGCTAAGTTTAGCGTAGCTTGAAGCGATGGATAAGTGAAGGAATGAAGCCTTGAATGCCACCTATCACCAAATATAAGGCGTGGCAAATGCTTGCTCTAGTTTCACTTTGGTATAAAACAGAGCTTTAAGCATGTGGCAGGCATCAGTTCTTCAGCTGAACTAAGCAGAGCTACAACTCCAGCATCGAAATGAAAGTAAGTTTCCTTTTCTTTCCAGAGAATGGGACAAAATAAACGGCTTTTGTCATAGTTCTTGATCGTCGCCGCTTTGATCGCCGTGGCCGCTGCCAACAGCGTATACCCAAGACCGGCCTACCCCTCGTACTCGGCTCCTGCCTACCCCACCAAGACTTATGACTACGTAAGTAGTTGAACGTTTGAGTTTAAATATCTCTATAGGGTCGCTTACCTTTATGTGATGCAACTTATTTATATTAATACTGGTTAAGGGAACATGTAAGAACAGATGTCTAAACAGAAAGTAAGCTTGCCTTAGTTCTTCAGCAGTTTTTATGAGTAATGTTACGTGAATATTGTGTTAACGTCACTACTATTCCCTTAGCCTGCTCAGCCATATAGCTTCAACTGGGCAGTCAAGGACGATCCTTCCTACAATGACTATGCTCACTCCGAGTCCAGCGATGGCAAGACTGTTTCCGGATCCTACCGCGTCCTCCTTCCCGATGGCCGCACTCAGACCGTCAACTACAAGGACGAGGGCTACGGCTACGTCGCTGATGTCCAGTACTCTGGTGACTACAAGTCGTACGATTACAAGCCCGCCTACAAGCCCGCTTACAAACCCGCCTACCCTGCTACCTACCCATCCTACCCTGCCCCGGCCTACCCCGCTACCTACCCATCCTACCCTGCCCCGGCCTACCCCGCCCAGTACCCATAAACCAAAAGCTGTATGTCCCGATTTGAACAATTTCGGAATGTATTTATAGAAATATATCATGTGAATTTAACCTTCAATTTTTCTTATTTCGGATGCATGCTTACCCTCAAGTCCAACATAGGAGTGTAGAATTTGAAACAAGAATTGAGTCATAAAGAACTACATGTTTGAGATACTTAGTGAAGCCTGCAGATATTAAGGTTTCGGAAAAACAGCAGATGCAATTTACTGATGGTCACAATATTGTGTAACTTTGGAAAACATTGTGTATACTATTTCCAGTACCAGTAAACACTTACTATGACTATTGGTGCATGCTAAATGCACCAATGCACCTATATTGCAGTATGTAGATGTGTTACCACACGACTCTGTAATCTATATCTTTATTCATCACTTGTTATTCGAGTCCTTCTTAAGAAATTTGTCTTAAGATTTAAAGGGGCAGCTTATCTTAACAAATGTCTGTGTACTGTGTCTACCTGATGACTTGACATCAGCTTCTCTACCGAAGCCGTGGCAAGTTCTAATACTTGAAATACCTTTTTCAAGTTATTGATTAGAAACATATCAGTAACAGTATTAATGCAAAACCCTGTAGAAGTCACCCGAATACTAGACCGGGGGGATCCAGTCTTACACTGTATTTACGCGATCAGCACAAGAAACCTTGTTTCAAAGTGCTATGATACTATTACGTACTCGCGTCACAGTGACATAATGCTATAAAAGAACGTCTGTCAAGAAAAACTTTTAACCCTGGAACAAATACTGATCACTTGTGCGCATGTATTGTACCCTGTAACGTACCTATAACGAGATATCCCTAAATCTTAGGTTAATTTTTATAGCTTTTTGCGTGGTTGTGGACTGTGACACAGATATCGTGAAAGTAATTAGGTTAAGTGCGTTTCATACAGATTACTTTACGTCATTAGGGTAATATACCGCGGACAACAAACTATAGCCAGGCTAGATAAAGATTGGCAGTGTACGGGTTTGTGCACTGTTTTTTTTCCAGAAGGTGCGCGATAAAGGTAGTGGAATCAGACATATTGTTTTTTTGCTATTGATAATAAAATGTGAAGAAGGAGTTATTTATTTTAGAGATATATTTCGCACATTATAAAATGTTCAATACTGGATCATTTATTCCTAGTGCCATACGCTTGAAGCGTTGGTTAAGTGAAGGAACGAAGCCTTGAGTGCCACCTATCACCAAGAATTAGGCGTGGTGAGGGCTTGTTCTAGTTTCACTTTCGTATAAAATGAAGCTGTAAGCAAGAAGCAGGCATCAGTTCTTTAGCTGAACTAAGCAGAGTTATAACTCAAGCTCCAATATGAAAGTAAGTTTTCCTCGTTTCCCCAGAATACGGTAAAAAGTAAACGGTTCCCTTATTTAACAGTTCTTAATTCTCGCCGCTTTGATCGCCGTGGCTGCTGCTGACAGCGTGTACCCCAAGGCGGCCTACCCTTCGTACTCGGCTCCTGCCTACCCCACCAAGACTTATGACTACGTAAGTGGTTGACGTTCGTTCTAGGGGTCTTTATATATATGGTAGTTAACTTATGTAATAATTAGTTAATGTTTTTTTAATGAAGTAACGGGTTAAGGGGCACGTTGTCTGAACAGGAACAAAGGTAAAGACTGAACACTTCATTCAACAATCGTAATTCCGTAGCAGAATGCAAATTAGTCAGCTATTACTTCCACAGCCTGCTCAGCCATACAACTTCGACTGGACCGTCAAGGACGATCCTTCCTACAATGACTACGCTCACTCTGAGTACAGCGACGGCAAGACTGTTTCCGGATCCTACCGCGTCCTCCTTCCCGATGGCCGCACGCAGACCGTCACCTACAAGGACGAGGGCTACGGCTACGTCGCTGATGTCCAGTACTCTGGTGACTACAAGTCGTACGACTACAAGCCCGCCTACAAGCCTGCTTACAAGCCTGCTTACAAACCCGCCTACCCCGCCAGCTACCCATCCTACACTACCCCCGCCTACCCCGCCAGCTACCCATCCTACACTACCCCCGCCTACCCCGCCCAGTACCCATAAACCAAACGCTACAGATCCTGAATTCATGCATTGTGGAATGTATTTATAGAAATATATCATTTGTACCTTTATATTGGACATTTCTTTAATCTTTTTACCGTGAAAGCTAACACCGTCGTCAAGTATGCGATTACCAGTAGGAGCAGCGTGGAAATGTCATTAGAAAGTCATTAGAAGTACGTGTTTCAAATACATGTAGTGATGTCTAGAAGTACTGAGGTTTTTGAACGATATGGAGCGTGTTAGGTGAAATTTGTCGTAGTAATTTGTACATTTGGTCAACAGCTCATCTTTAATTAGCCAGTACCTTACACTAAGTCCGACACACATCACTTCCGCTCATATGTCGGTCTAAGGATCATTATATAACTTAACAGCAGCTTCTTCACTGAAGCCATCTTGAGCAGTACCTTTTCCATGACACTGATAAGTAACATATTCAAAGCTAGATATTATTAATAATGCAAAAATTACGTTTTCATCCCTATAAATATAAAGTTTGATCAGGTTGACCCATATGTCTGGTTGGAGATTTCGCGCAAATAGTAATGAAAGAACAAGAAAAAATCAGCACTGTAAATCAAAAACTAATTAGACTACAAATCGTCTAGCTTACTCGTGATGTATAGCTGAGTCGATGTTTCATGGAAACTAAGACAGCATTTACCACTGACCAAAGATAATTTGAAATCCATATAGTGTGACTGTGCATGGTGCAACAAGAAAACGAGAAAGTAAGTGTAATCGTCTCAGATCATTTGAGTTGACAGGGCTAATATGTTCAGACAGGGAACCATGAAAGGGTATTAGGTGGTATTGTTCAGAAGTACCGGCAACAATAGGCACATATTACTGCTATGTGTGGATTTCAACTGTGTGCTGTTTTCAGTACGATTCAGGTAATGTAAAATGGTGATAATGGAATCAAATGTGTATATTAATCTGAATAAACAAGTAACAGCTCCGTAGGTTTAGCATTTAACTATTTCCTTACAAGCCCAACTATATCTTCCTAACAATTCTAATTATTCCTTCCTGAATTGCCTTCTTAAAATACAGGTATTTATGGCGTTTTGTCATTTACCGTATTTCTGAAAAAGACGCTATTTTTGAAACTGGCTCATTGTTACCATATACGCGTGAAGCGTTGGATAATAAGTGAAGGAATAAAGCCTTGAATGCAACCTGTCACCAAGACTAAGGCGTGGTGAATGCTTTGCTCTAGATTCACTTTCCTATAAAACACGGCTGAAGCATTCTGCAGGCATCAGTTCTTCAGCTGAAGTTAGCAAAGATACAACTTGAGCACAAACATGAAAGTACGTTTCCCTGTCTTTTCGCAAATGGGTACAAAGTAAAACAGATTCCCTTTTTCCTTTACAGTTCTTGATTGTCGCCGCTTTGATCGCCGTGGCCGCTGCTGACAGCGTATACCCAAGGCCGGCCTACCCGTCGTACTCTGCTCCTGCCTACCCCGCCAAGACTTATGACTACGTAAGTAGCTGAAACTCTATGTCTTTATTCCCCGCCGCCAACTTATTCGCGATAGAACAAATTACATGTGAATACCAATTAACGAAACACGTAAGAACATTGGTGTTAAACGAAATGAATTATTTGTTATCTTCCTAACATTCGTGAATGATCATATGCAGTGAATAGTAAGTAAACGTCACTTACTTTATTTGCAAAGCCTGCTCAGCCATACAGCTTCAACTGGGCCGTCAAGGACGATCCTTCCTACAACGACTACGCTCACTCTGAGTACAGCGACGGCAAGACTGTTTCCGGATCCTACCGTGTCCTCCTTCCCGACGGCCGCACTCAGACCGTCAACTACAAAGACGAGGGCTACGGCTACGTCGCTGATGTCCAGTACTCTGGTGACTACAAGTCGTACGACTACAAGCCTGCATACAAGCCCGCCTACAAGCCCGAATACAAACCCGTCTACCCCGCTACCTACCCATCCTACCCTGCCCCCGCCTACCCCGCTCAGTACCCATAAAACCCAAGATCTTTGTATCCTGAATTCGAGCATGTCGGAATGTATATTTATAAAATAAATCAAATAACTTGAATCCAAGACGTTATTTTCACGTGCTTACCATAAAAATATACATTGTAGGAACAATGCGGAACTAGAGGGGCGGAAAACTTGAAGAAGAATGTGTCAATGTGAAGCATGTATTTCCAATGAAGGTGCTTTAATTTTTTCATTCAATATTAAGCTTTGAAAGAAACCGAACGTTAGCTGGAAGAACGGTACAGATAACCAGCTTACTTCCGGTGAATACATTACATTACTGTCCTATACCGCCCTATACCTAAGGCGCTGGATAAGTGAAGGACGGAGCCTCGAATATCACATATCACCGGTTAAGTGGTGTGGTGAATATTTGCTGTAGTTCTGCTTATATGTAACACAATAGAGCTGCAAGCAAGAAGCAAACATCAGTTCTACAGCTGAATTAAGCAGGAATTTCAGCCATCAAAAAGTAAGATCCTTGACATATGACAGAAGGAAGACGTAATTACAAGGTTCACTCGTCTAGTGGATGTAATAATACTTTGTCAACAAACTTACTATTGATATGCAATTCCAGTCATCAAGATGATATGTAGCTTGTTGTAATCCTTTATCGTGTGGACGAGGGGTTGCGAATGCTGGTTTACCCCACAGTATGGAGTAATTTCAAAATGAGAGCAACCAACTGAGCCAACTTGATACGAGACACACTTTAACCCAAAAAGTTACAGAGGGGCGAGTATACTCAGCGCACGCTATTTTCAACGGTCTAGCGCCTAAACCGTTCAAGACAGAAACATTGTTTTAAAAAACAGGTAGTTCAAAGGTAGAAAACGTAAAGTTTATCACATTTTGAAAATTCTATCCCACGAAATAAAGGGGAAATATGAATATTTTGGTAGTTTTTCTATATTATCTCAGCCGTTTCTAAATTTTCTTTTTTCAGCATGCTTCTCATAGTAAAGAAGAAGAGAATATTGTTTTATTTGCTAATATCTCTTCATAAGTAAGCAAGTTAAATCTTAAAAACTGTTTTTCCCCTCACATGAATTGACGGTTTTTGGAGCTTTTTTCAAAATTACGCCGAAATAAGCAACAAAAAGTAGAGATCTCCGCGATAATTCACGTCTTTTTGGCACCAAACACGAGCAATCCTGAGGTCACGGATGGCCGCAAAGTAAAATATAAACGTATATAATTCTAGACAATCTATGAAGGCCGTGCATTTCATGTCAAGCTTGTTTGCGATGTTTGGTCAACCTATG
This sequence comes from Leptestheria dahalacensis, assembly GCA_022114935.1. Taxonomy (NCBI): domain Eukaryota; kingdom Metazoa; phylum Arthropoda; class Branchiopoda; order Diplostraca; family Leptestheriidae; genus Leptestheria; species Leptestheria dahalacensis. Next base: position 11,328 of record JAIQCU010002026.1, read on the forward strand.
AACGCAGTGCGTTCCATAGCAAATCAAGCTACTTGGAAATGATAGTCAACCTATGAAAGCAATACGTTCCATGTCAGGTCAAGGCTAGTCTCTAGTGTTGGTCACCCTATGAACGCGGTGCGTTCCGTGTCAAATCAAGCTACTTGGAAATGATAGTCAACCTAAGAAAGCAATGCGTTCCATGTCAAGTCAAGCTAGTTTCTAGTGTTGGTCATCCTATGAACGCAGTGCGTTTCATAGCAAATCAAGCTACTTGGAAATGATAGTGAACCTATGAAAGCGATGCGTTCCATGTCAAGGCAAACTAGTTTATAATGTTAACATGTGCATCTCTCGGATATCGAACGGAGAAGAAATGATAATTTATTAGTTGCTTTTTCAAAAGGTTTTTTTTCCTGAAGTTTTTGGTCTGTGGCGTAGATATGCCAAAATTTGCGCGCGGCGCGCAATTATAACATTGTAAGTACACACTACAAATAATCTGCAATAACGGCTCTGTGTCACGAAACTACAACCCCCCTGGAAAATTCTAGAACTGTAGACTACTGTAGATAATTCTAGAATTGTAGAATTCTGTAGAAAGCTTGAGAAGTGTAGAGTTTTGTAGAACATTCTAGAAATGGGGAATTCTGGAGAACCTTCGTCGCAGGTATATATACCTGAGCACTCTGGCCTGTTAAGCCAGAGTGTTAATCACTGAGCACAAGTCAAGTGTGTCTCTAAGTGTCAACACAATAAACGTTCTTTTCTCAGCAGCAGACCTGTCTTCTGTTTCTCGTCTGGTCTTGTCTGGTCTGGTCTGGTCTCGTCTTGTCATTCTAGTTTCTGCGTTCCTGACACTCTGTCGCGTTTGTTTCCTCTTACAAGCATTGATGTTTACTACTATTATACTATGATTTACAGTATCAACCTCATAACCCAGATAAATAATTTATTCACCATCAGAGAATCTGAAATTTTCGAGCCTGCGGCCACCTGACTATTTTTTGACAGTGGATTGTAAACAAGCAAAATTTTGAAACAACTAAAACAATCCCAACACTGAAACAAAGACTCACAGGACAAAAAACTACACTATACGTGCCATTGCGATTTTATAATTTCTTAATGCGAAGCAAACGAATATTTAAAGGGTAATTCGAGGCCGGGGGAGGGGGCCTCGCTGTGCATACCCTGGGTGGCCTTATGACTCCTTACGGCACTGCAGCTCCATGTTAGTTTTACATTCAAGACATTCATTTACCGTCATCTGACCCAAGAGCGAAGTTCTTCAGTATGTAGCTTTATTTAATTGAAGAATGTCTCTAATTAGTGTTGTCTGCATTAGCCAGATCCTAATCTCTATTGAGACTTCTTTTATTTAGTAATAAATGTAGCTCCATGCTAGTTTGACATTCAAGACGACGATAAAACGTCTGTGGACAAAGCCGGCTATTTACCGTCATCTCATCAGAGCAAGAAATTAAGCTTTATTTAACTGAAAAATGTCTTTATTTAGTGTTGTCTGCATTAGGCAATTCCTAATCTCTATTGAATTCTATCTGTTTCTTTTAATTTCGTAACTAATAGAAGACATTGAGTTGACACGGCGATATGACGAAAAATAAACGTCTTACACCGTAACGCTTCAGTGAAGCAGGGGACCCTCAGATGACGGTTATTCACCGTCAAAAGACGACGACAAATAGACGTCATTCGATTGAAGACGGCAGTTGAAAATAGCGTGGTCTGAGTATACTCGCCTCTCGTATGATCTCACTCCAAAAGGGAGACTTGTAATAGGATTACATTGGAGTTTAGCAGCATAACATTTCTACAATAAGATTCCTCTACTCGGAAAGGAAGCCTGCTGACTGATAAACTATCTTACAAGAAAAAATCATGTTAGAGTTAAGCAAACAATTGCGTTCTTTCACAAGAGACATGAGAATATATTATGTTGCAAATGTTTGCTCTGGAACTAGCATTAACTATACAGAACGGGTTTCTCGTATAATCTTACAGAAAGTAAAAGGTCAATCGAAGTTTTGTGTACAGGATAAGGTCTGTTATAAACACACTGGTAGCAGTCATTTATAACGTTCTCTCTTCTTCGGTTCCGTTTGCTACTTTCATTTCCAGATTATTCAACATAGCTCAAATGTGAATCAACCGCGTCGGCCCAATAAAGCATGTAAGGCACTTACCAATATGAACGGCATGGTTCTCCTTGTTGCTTTTCTACGAAAGAAGAGCTGAACTTACGACAGAACCGGCCGTCGTACAGCTGAATTGAACAGTGTAACACCCAAGCCGATAAACCTACATTTTTTTAATGCTTGAGAATTAAAAGCAATTAAGTTAGGCTCTTTGGGTCCTTTGCTGCTCTTATCTCCGTGACTGTTGGTGACTACTTACCCAAGGCATGCCTAACATTCATACTCTACTGCTGTCTTCTCTGCTAAAACTGCTAGGTAGCGTAACCAACGTTAGTTTGGCTTCTTGGCGTCTTCATGCAGCTTTTCAAATAACCCAAGAACCCTCTTTTGGCTGTAGACTGTACCTAACATCGGAATGACATATACGTTCAGGTTTAAGTGTTCGTGGCTTAGTAATTACAATTGTTGTGCATTCTGTGTTTATTGACATGCCGTCTAATCCGAGTGCGTATTTTTAAACAGTTCTAAACGTAATAATCGAAGCAACCTAATTGAAATAAATACACGTATGTTTAATATTTGTAGAAATGCTAAACAAGCTGAATTGTTTTTGAATAATTGTAAGAATTTGGAAACTATGAACTATGTAGAAGAGTAAATGTATCTCATAGCTTTAGTTAAAAAATTGCATTGAAAGCACGTGCACCTGGCAGGGAAAGGTAATGGGAGAAGGTTCCCACTGATATTTTAGTTAACTAACTAGCTACATAATTTGTGTAATAGTAAGTTAATTGTGAATAAATTAACTTTAACTTCATTGACTAAAATAGAACAAAAGATGTGGGAAAACAGTCACAATGATTGGACGATTGGAACTTTCAATGGGAAACGCGAAAATCAGTATCGAAATGTAAGTATTAGAAACGCGAACCAAGATGTAGGTCATTAAGCAAGTGAAGTTGGTGTGGGTGCTACGGAAAAAGAATTCGTAAAAATTCCTGCAATTTCCCTTTCTGACGCCAAATTTAGAAAATTGATTTTCTTTTAGATTTAGTGCCAAACTTCGAGCACTGGAAAAGTAAAGAAGAAATGGAGCCTTGAATGCCACCCATTACCAAGTGTTAGGCGTGGTTATTGCCTGTTCTAGTTCCACTCTCGTATAAAACAGAGCTGAATGCAAGAGGCAGATATCAGTTCTTCAGCTGAACTAAGCAGAGAAACAACCAGCCATCAACATGAAAGTAAGATTCAATCTCTATTCCTTTTTTTATAAACTGCCAGAAAGTAATGGGGCATTTTTAAAATTTTGAAGTTCTTGATCGTCGCCGCTTTGATCGCCGTGGCCGCTGCTGACAGCGTTTACCCCAAGCCGGCCTATCCGTCTTACTCGGCTCCTGCCTACCCTGCCAAGACTTATGACTACGTAAGTATTAGTTGGTACTACTCTGAACGAAGTCCATAATAACTGCTACCTCTAGTATAACAACTAGTTGTTAGATGG
>JAIQCU010002027.1:0-14447 GCA_022114935.1 Leptestheria dahalacensis
TTGCGCTGCAGCTTCTGGTTCTCGGCGCCCTGGGTGACTACTTGAACTTCCAGTTCGTCCAGTTTGGTTCGCTCCACCTGCAACGTACATTGGATATTCCTCTTGAATGAAAATTTAAAAACTAATTCATTAAAACATAAGATTACTCTTTTAAATTCCATTATTTTTGACATTAAATTTTATTGACATAATTTATTACGTTTGAAAAATTTTTTCAACCATTAAAATTCTGTGAAATAAAAAATTATCTAATTAAATCAAATAGAAAGCGCTGTTAACCAATTCAAAAGAAAATAGTAAAAACGGCAAATGATAATAAAACAGGAGAAAAAACCATTACAATGTTGACCTCGGCAAACAAGATTGGATCTTAACGGCTGGTGATAGATGTAGCCAAAAGTACCGTTAGCGAAGCGAGTTTGTCGTGAAAATACGCATTCATTACGCGGTATTTCTGCACGCCAATCACGTTTTTCAATCGCGAATAATAAAACTATTAATTACGATGGGGCAATTCTGACGGGTGTGATTAATTACGTGTTGTAATGAGCTTGACGGATCCGGTATTTTGATCTCACAATGGTAATTAAATATAGATAGCTAGATAGAAGAACACGTGACTAGATATTTATTTAAGAAAACGCAAAATTGAATAGTTGGATTGATAGATAGATTTGATAGTTGAGTGAGTAGTTAGACAGAGAGATATACGTATGTACCGATGGGCGACCAAATAGTTCGATAGATAGTTGGACAGATATATGGATGGCTGGTTAGGTAGACAGATGGAGAATGAGTAGATAGAAATATAGATGCATCAGTAGTTGATATGGAATCAATAGTTAGTTTTGTCTTATGAATGTATAATAAGGCAGACAGATAGATAGATACAGAGATAGATAGTCAGGTAGACAGATAGGTAGATGAGTAGAAAGAAAGATAGATGAGTAGAAAGATAGATACACAAGGGAGACAGGAAATGAACTGATGTAAGTTAAACAAACAGATAGTTGATACATAGATTGATAGATACATAGGCAGATGGTTCGATCGATGAGTAGAAAGATAGATACACAAATAGATAGACAGAAAATGACCCTGATAGATCTAGTAGCTATACGTATAGCACGCCAGACAGATAGATAGATAGAGATAGATTAGACTAATTTGTAGCTGGAATGCACAGTAGGGTAGACCAATATGCAGGTAGATAGGTAGATAGATAGAAGATAGAAACTTCGAATACCTTAATACTGTCGAGCGCACTCTTCAGCTCCTGGTTATTGCGCAGTAGTTCCTCCTTCTGTCGCTCGGCTTCCGAGGCTCTCCCACTGACCGTATTGACCAGTTCCATCAGCTTCGATTCCCCGCCTCGATGCTCCCGCTCCAAGTCCTCGATCCTCAGCTTCAGCTTCGTATTGTCCGCTTCCAGCGTCAGAATCTTCTCGGCTGTCTCGCGGAAATGGGCTTCTTTCAGATTGGACATGAGTCCGACCAGCCTCTGATTCTCCAGTTCCAGTCGCCGGGACTTTGTTTGCAGGTCGATGGTGTTCATCTGATCGCCCAGGCTGTCCTTGCTGATGTCCGAGCCGTGCGTCCGCATCGAGTCGAGTTCAGCAGCCAGGCTGGCCGACTCGCTGAGGCAGTTTTTGGCGCACAGCTGCCAGTGGGCGTTCTCCTCGATCAGCGATTTGATCCTCTCCTTGTCGCTGTCCCTTTCGACCATGAAACTGTTGAGCTGCGACTTGTAGTTGAGGATTTCGCCCTCCAGTTCCAGGACGAGTTCGGCGCGCTGACGGGCCGTTTCCAGCTGGCCTTCCAGGATGGTTTTGGTCTCCTCCAGGAGACGATTGTCCTCGCGCAGCTCCTCCAGACGCGACTTGTAGTAATCGATATCGTTCAACTTGTCCTTGTATCGATTCAGTTCGGCCTCCAGTCGATCGACCTTGGCAGCGCGCTCGCGAACGATGTCCAGCTCGTCTCGCAGGGCTTTCGACAGCCTGGCTTCCTAAAATTCACCAACATACAAATCCAACATTTTAACTCGATTCTCCTAAAAACTCAACCTCGATATCCAACTCAATGTACACGAATGACAAGTTCAATGATAATTTAATAACAAGTAATTATCAAATAACTAATTACGATATCGGAAACTCAACATACAAAGTCGAATTAAAGTTATCGATATTATATATCTTTCAAATTTCCAACTCAAATCGGATATTGATATCGGATTGGTGTAAGAAACCGATATGCGGAAACGCGGAAAACCTGAACGAGATCCATGTTCTCCTGTCTGAGTTTCTGCAGCTGCGTTTTGACGGAATCGAGTTCCTCCTGCAGCACAGCAGCCAGTTCGTTTTTCTCGTCGACTTCCTGTCGGAATCTGCGAACTTTGGCCTTGGCCTCGGCCAGCTCCACCATGCTGTGGTGGCGGTCATTCGACACGCCCTGCAGTTGGCCGTTCGTCGACAAGTCCCGAAGGATAAACGTCGTCACTTGCTGTTGAAATTTCAACATTTAAATTTCAATCAAAGTGATGACTCGGCTAATATATAATCCAAATCACTTTAAAATTAAAGTAATATTCCATTTAAATTAAGTTTCAACATTCAAATTTAATATCCAGTGAAACCTGCGCATATTCGTCGCGTTCCCGGACGATCCTGCGGACGTGCTGCACAAGAAGCCGGTAAATGGACTCCTGCTGCTCTAGGGAGAAGCTGCTCAGTTCGGACCATTCCTTGCTCCATATCGCCTCCGGGTTATCGGCAACCTTTTTAATGTAATTAGAAAAAAATTAATTAGCTTAAAATTAGCCTTTTAATCATTCACTCATTAATGTCGATAAAATTCCAAACGAGTGAACGGATTTCCAAACCGGCAAATCGCGTCCAGAAAAAAAACCAACACGACTAGAAATTCAAAGCTTGTTGTTGCTTTTTTGTCTAAACACGAATAAATTAATTAATTAAACTAAAATAACAGATTTAAATTAAAATAAAGTAAAAAATGATGGAAATGAAATAAGATGGAAGAATTGAATGAATGAATGAATGAATGAACAAAAGGTAAACCGAAACGGCATAAAAGCGAAACAATCAACGAATCTCGGTCAGTTGGCACCAAAGACGCCAAATCTGACCATCTCCTTTTCCCCTCAAACGGTCTACTGGCTAATCTCCATTCGTGCTGCACACTTTCTCCCCCCACCTCCCTCCCCCCCCGACAGCTCTCTCCACCAGGGCCGAGGGAAACAATCAAACAAAACCCACTTTTTAATTTATTGAATTACATGCTTGTGTCTACGATCATAATAATTAACAAGAGCAATTAATAAATAGATTATGTTATTATGTATTAAGTGTATCTGATTAGTGTTGAATCTGGGGGGAAACCTGCTGAATGCACTCGACGATAGCGTGCTGCGTGTCAACGGGTAGCTTCTTGATGTCCTCGATGACCTCCTCGCGGCTGGGTCCCTGCACCGCGCAGCCGAGCAGCAGCAGCAGCAGCAACTGCAGGCTGCTCACCCCGGATTCAGAGTCGGGATCGCGACCCATGGCCACCGGATCCGGATGCTGGATTAAAACCACTTGGCCTAATATATCCTGCGGGATTTATGAATTCGACCTGATTAAGTACACATCTCAATTAACGACGTCAATTAAAACTACTCGAATTTAATTAGCCTATTTGATTATTCAAATAGTCGATATAGAAATTAAATTTAAGTGAATATTGGGATAACTTAACTTGAATTACTTCAAAGATTAATCGTATTTTATCAGATGATATAGAAATTAAATTGAATTAAATTATACGAACGGAAAAGGAAAGGAACCAGATGAGAAGGCAAATTAAACCGGCTAATTTTTCAATAGCCGATTTTTTCAATAGAGATAATATAAATGCAGGAGAATAAAAAGCTGAAATTCGCCTTTTTTTTCACGGTTTAAGGTGAAAGTGAACCGTAAAAATGTCGTCATGAATGAAAACGGAAGCCTTTCCACAGGAAATTAAACTTTACAATGGAAATTTGAAATCAATAGGAAAGGACGATAATGATGGAGAAGATTAGATAGTTTTTTTTAAAATACCATTTGCCATACGATTTAATGATAAATTACTTTGTATCGGTCTATCTAATTACCTGCTTATTTGTCACTTTCTAGCTACCTATGTATCTATCTAATTATGTCATTATCTTCCTATCTGTCTGTCTCTATCTATTTATCTGTCTGTCCGTTTGTCTATCTATCTATCTAATTATCTTCCAACCTGTCTCTCTCTCTCTGTTTATCTATCTATCTCGATCTATCTAACTAACTATCTACCTATCTGCCTCTTTCTGTTTGTCTATCTATCTATCTGTCTGTATCTACCTATCTGTCTGTCTCTCTACCTATGTATCTATCTATATATCTGTCTGTATCTACCTATCTGTCTGTCTCTCTACCTATGTATCTATCTATATATCTGTCTGTTTGACTTTCTGTCTACCTATCTAACTATCTATCTGTCTGTCTATCTTTCTATCTGTCTATCTATTCTATCTATTCTGTCTATCTATCTATCTATCTATCTATCTATCTATCTATCTATCTATCCAATTTCCTATCTGGTTAACGATGGAACTAGCTATCCTTATATCTATCCATCCAATCCATGTCTCGTACATATTCTATATACACATCCACTAATAATAGGTACAAATTTATTTACTGGAAATACATTAGCGGATTGTCATCCATTCTATATGCATATCCGGTCACCTTGATCGGACCATTTACAATTCTAAATCAACTCGTTAAAACATAAAGTTAAGCGATTCGCTATCTCGACTGAAATTGACAACTGAAACAGGATAATAAACTACAGAAATCTAATCGAGAACCGTACCTCGTAGAAAGTTTTGACGCAACGCACAAGGCTATCGAGATTGCGTATCCGCGTGCAAACGTCTTCCGCCGGCTGGAGCGCATTTCCGCCCGGTCTCGGATCACTGTCACAACACAAACACAAAGAATAAAATTAATCACACCATTCATCATCATCATTAACTACTGAAGTTCTTACTCTAATATAATCACACTAAAATTTTATCAATAGTATCATTATTACGCTAAATACCTTATAGCTAATTAGATACTTCATTTTAATAATTAGTTTCACAAATAATAATATATGAAACTGTGCCGGCTATTGATATTATGTCCGCCATTGTCACTGCGGATATCCAATCGATTGAATATTCTTCCCATACAGTCGACGCAAAAGGGAAACTTCCTGTGGTAGAATTTTTCACCATTTTCATAACGGGAATATCGCCGCTACGTATTTCCACACAGAAAAAAAATGTTTCCCAGGCGTTCGCCCGTTAAGTGCCAACGTCAGCCAAACAGACTTTTTAAACAATAACACGTTGAATAATACCGTAATTACAATAATTCATTAAAGTTAACAAGTACAACAATATAGATTATCTTATCGAGGTCAATATCCCCTAGAATCTGAATGAATTAAACTTAATTTCATTAAGTTTAAACTAGATCGATTAACGATGAGAAGAATAATCGATTCCTTAGACTGAAGAATGTCAAGACACGAAATCAGTGTCAGTTACGTAATCCCTTTCAATATTTCGTCTCGACACGATGGATTGCAAGTACAAATAAAAGATAATATCAGAAGGTAATTCAATTAAAATTAATGGCAAAATTCGCTTCAATGTTGTTAAAAAGGGCCACTGCGCGTCGAATTCCAGCAGCTTCTTAGTTTTATAAAAAAAAACTGTCATGAAAGGGTTCAGCCACCGAGGGCCCATTATCCTTTTCGCTGATTGAATCAAACGTCACGCTTGGCGCTGAAAAGCCCCTCTCTCTCTCTCTATCTATCTATCCAACTATCAATCTATCTACCTCTCTCCTGCAAAGGGAACAAGAGTAACTCACGAAAACGGCTTCCCGCTGATCAATACGATGCAACCAGAAAAAAACCTTGTCCCGTTAACTCGTCTTTTTTTTTTGGTCTCCCGCAGCCAAATTCAAGGTCATCACAGGTCATCTGTCGCTGTTTAACGTCTGCCGGTAACGACGACGACCGAGCGGAACGTACCCAATTCCACGTCCATTGATTTCAATGACGAGATTGTCGACTTAATTCTTTAGTTACAAAAACGATTCACCGATCGAGTACAGGAAAAGGGTTCTAACTGGGGGGAAAGTTTGATTGCTTGTAACTCGTATACTTTCGAAGATAGAGCTACCCAAAAAATACTAGGCGTAGACCTAGGAGTACTCAATGCACTCGTAAAGTTTCGTTCAAATCGGTCGGTAAGTTTGGCCGAAATAAAATCCTAAAATTTCGACTGGTCCCTCTTTTTTCGTTTCTGTTTTGCTCTAGACTGTACATTAAGACGTCTGATGTACGACTGAACTAGATTATGAGCAGGGATAACTACAAAATACTAATAGTAACTGAGAGATTCTCGACGAATTCCCTAGTATATTTTAAGACGTCTGACAGCTGTACTCAATGTACTGTTTATAGTAGTTTTAGTTGAGTCAAAGTTTATAACTAGATCATTACAAGCAGAGTAGCTGAATCAGACAAACTATCAAAGATAAACTAGCAGATAGTTTAATCATAAATTGGAAATATTAGTCGTAAACTTCGGGGAGAATCTCGTTAAGAATCCCAGAATCTTGTTAGGATTGGAGGAACTGATTCTTAACTCACTTTCAACTGCAAAAATGTTTGCAAAATTAAGACGAGAATCCAAACCGGAATCTCAAGATTCCCATAAAGATTCCTATAACGGTAACGAACAAGATTCCGAGGTTTAGTTAATCTTTCATAACTATAACATACTGTCAATATCATACAAGTTTACGTTAACCATCTATCTGTCTATCTATCTATCTATCTATCTATCTATCTATCTATCTATCTACCTATCTATCAATCTATCTATGTTACGATAATCTAATATAAAAGATTAAACATTAAAACAGCAGAATCTTTATCACTGGGTTTCCAAGATTCTGGAAAATCGATAACCAGAGGGCTCTGCTGCAGCTTCTCCGAACATCAATACACAGCGGTGTAATCCCTGTTTTATTCATCATACTTAACTTATAAACTTAAATAATCGCGCTTAAGTTACTTAATACAAACCCTTTCGTTAGCTGTATAATACAAATTTAACTATACTTAACTTAAGTATACCTACATTAAACTTAATTTAAACAAAAGTAAGGGATAATACATAAGACAATAACCTAGTATTAATCTTTATACAATTAGTCACTATGAATCCTAGTAACAGCCATATTAAATTTAATCATCATCAAGTTAACTTAACCACAATAAGAGATAATCGACTAACAGGATAAGCGTCCTACTCCAATATCCTATCGACTGCAAAGGAATCAAAATTAACTTAAATCAAGTTAACTTAACAACAATAAGAGATAATCAACTGACAGTATAAGCGTCTCACTCCATTACACTATCAACTAAACACGAATCAAAATTAACTAAAATCAAGTTAATTAGCAACAATAAGAGATAATCGACTAAAAGTATAAGCGTCCTACTCCAATATCCTATCGACTACAAAGGAATCAAATTTAACTTAAATCAAGTTAACTTACACAACAATAAGAGATAATCGACTAACAGTATAAGCGTCCCACTCCATTATCCTATCGACTGCAAAGGAATCAAAANTGATTAATACAAACCCTTTCGTCAGCTGTATAATACAAATTTAATTATACTTAACTTAAGTATGCCTACATTAAACTTAATTTAAACAAAAGTAAGGGATAATACATAAGACAATAACCTGGTATTAATCTTTATATAATTAGCCACTATGAATCCTAATAACAGCCATATTAAATTAATCATCATCAAGTTAACTTAACAACAATAAGACATAATCGACTAACAGTATAAGCATCCGACTTCATTACACTATCAACTACACATGAATCAAATTAACTTAAATCAAGTTAATTTAACAACAATAAGAGATAATAGACTGACACTTTGAGCGTCCCACCCCATTATCCTATCAACTACAATGGAATCAACATTACCTTAAATCGAGTTAACTTAACAATAAAAGATAATCGACTAACAGTATAAGCGTCCCACTCCATTATCCTATCGGCTACATATGAATCAAAATTAACTTAAATCAAGTTAACTTAAACAATAAGAGGTAATCGACTAACAGTATAAGCGTCCCACTGACAGAATAAGCATCCCGCTCCATTACACTATCAACTATACATGAATCAAATTAACTTAAATCAAGTTAACTTAACAAGAATAAGAGATAATCGACTGACAGTATAAGCATCCCACTCCATTACACTAATCAACTATACACGAATCAAAATTAACTTAAATCTTAACAACAATAAGACATAATCGAGTAACAGTATAATCGTCTCACTCCATTATCCTATCGACTACAAATGAATCAAAATTAACTTAAATCAAGTTAACTTAAACAACAATAAGAGATAATAAACTGAAATCGAGAGATAATCTTACACTATCAACTATACATGAATCGAAATTAACTTAAATCAAGTTAATTCAAACAACAATAAGATATGATAGATTGACATGTCCATTATCTGTTCAGTCAGCAAACAGCCGTAAGAAAGTCAAGCAAGAAGAAAAAAAGACGCTGGTGCAGAAGGTATTGATCGTCTTTGGCTATGAAAGATATACTTACTGCGGGCAGCCCTTGAGCGCCATCGATTCCGCAGCCGTCGTGACGTCACTGGTCGGCCATCTTGAGTGCCAAGTTGCAGAGAGCAGAAGACAAGAGGAAACGGGCAAGTTGCGTATGAAAGAGGTTAATTCAAAGGCAAAACTTTAGACATTGTTCTTATTTAGAAGTTAATTAGCAGAAAAATTTAAGAGGAAAAAGATGACGTCATCACTCGGGTTGAAAGATGACGTCATACGTTAACATGGAAGACAGCGGACAGGAATGAAAATAACTGGAAACAGAGAGCGACACAGAAAAAAGTGAAAAGCAAAAGGACACGAACAAAGGCGAAATTTTTTTCCCAACACAGAAAAAGGTCAAGGAATCTCGGCAGTGAAAGTTGTAAGCAGGAATGACTCGCTTATCTCGTGTATCTTAAATTTCAAATTCAACATACTTAAATAAAATCACAACTTAATTCATTTTCAAATTGTACAGTTTTGACCAAGTACCTTGGGAGATCATTTAGTCAGATCGCAACTAAATCTAATTAAATATTAAAATAATTAACATCTGAATTAAAACAAACAGCACATCCAAAACAACTTCAATATACACAGTCAATATAATCTTAATTAATATAATATTTAAATAAACTATATCTAAAAAGGTAAACCAAAACAAAGAGAGGAGATGACTCATGAAGGGAGGAGCAACCACTTATGAGAAATCGTGGCTTTGGGAGGTTGAACCGCTTTTCCCGCCACTGCAGAGTCGTGACACGTAATGTACAATTTTAAACGAAAAACACAAGGCCAGGTAAATATTAAGTCAAGCCTCGTTTTCTTACGCGCCGCCGAATTTGTAAATGAGTACTCGAGTAACCGTTACCGCTTGAAATAGAAATAGCAACAAAAAAGGGAGTAATCAGAAAAAGTAACCGGATGGGCAGTACGAAACTTATGTTAAAGTAATCATCCAAGTAATCATCTCCCTTGGATTATTGCGGTACCGGTTACTTCAGACTAATCAGAGGCGAGTTTTGATTGAGTAATCATTAAGTAATCACTTATACCACTGAACCTAGATGACGGATAAGTTAAGACAAAGTAACCGTGTACTCAACATATAAGTACCAGTTTGTTAACGATATGATTACTCTCTATTTCCCACAACACGTTACTAGTAATCAGGTAAAGTACTCATCAAGTAATCATTACAATAACCGTTAACGACAAAAGCGCGCCCGTTTCATAGAGTAACCGTGAAGTAATCGCTTTTCGTTACCAGTTATTTCATGGGTATACAAAGTAATCATCAAGTAATCGTCTCCCCATATTCACGTAACAACAGTACCGGTTACTTCGATACTCGTACCCAATAAAACGTCTAGTAATCATCAATAAGTAATCACGAAGTAATCATATAACAAGTTTTAAACAACTTCACCGCCAGATGTAATCACTTAGTACTCATCTTCAAGTAATCATTTAGTAATCAACTTAACTACCGATTCATTCCTTTAGTTGACAGATCACCTGACTGCAAACTCGGTTAAATTCAAGTAACCGGATAAGGCAATTCTTCAAACACAAAGTAACCGTTATACTCAGAACGCCAACACTTGTACTCACTTTTACAAAGACCCAACATTGTCATTTCAATGCCTTCACACGATCGATCCTTGCGTAACCCTCTCGTTGACGTCATCCACGCTAATTGGATTTCCCCTATTATGCATTCATAACAGAATCGTAACAAAATCCGGTAACGGTTACTTTCAAAATCCTATTCGGATCGCGGTACAGTTCCAGTCTAGATCAAAAAGGAAAAGTTGATTGCTTATAACTCCCACATTTTCAAAGGTACGGCTACCCAAAAAATACTGTAAGCAGACTTACTAGTACTTAATATACGACCAAAGTTTCGTTAAAATCGCTTCATTAGTTTAGCCGGAATAAAATCCTAAAAGTTAATCATCCGCCGTTCAGGACCCGTTCTTTTTTTGGGCCCCGGGACTGAACACACGCGGATATTATGAAACCGGAGGGGGAAACGCCAGGTGTTCCATAAACCCTTTTTCTTTCTTCCTTTGCCATAATAAGTAACATTTCTGCGAAGTTCTTGATATTTTTAGCCTTTGCCCCCCCNTGCCATTATAAGTAACATTTCTGCGAAGTTCTTGATATTTTTAGCCTCCCCCCTCCCCAACAAAAAAAAATTGCAAGTAACCGTTTCCGACATCCCGGATCCGTCGCATAAACTCGGGAACAATAGCAGGACAATATTTGACCTTGAGTGACCTTTTTTCTGGTCTACGAATTTGTTACTTTTCAACACAAAGAACCCGGCTTAAATTGACGCTATAAAAATAATAGATAAATTTTTAGATTTTTATTTTAGATATATTGTTATTTCATATTTAAAAATATTATTTACTTGAAAATTCCCATATTAGTTAAATAATAAATAAGTCATGAAATAAGTCGGATAACGAACGAGGAAAAGCTGATAAAAAGAAAGAGAAATACAAGAACGAATGAGTGAATAGGTGAAATAAAAAGTGGAAATTATCAATCAACCGCAAAGTGTCGTATATGCGTCCTGCAAGTGTGTGTGTGTCTTGTGCGGTAGAGAAACAAACCTCAGGGCGATGAATGTAATTTGTTTCTACATGCCCAGTAGACTTTTTGAGTCCAAGGTAAACCTTTCGCCTCTTTCTAAGATTGGTTTCCATTTTAAATCTGAGTAAACTTTAGTTCTGTTATCCGTAATCGGAAGGTAGATAGCTGTGTAGACTGGTAGATAGATAGGTAAATGGACATACAGATGAGTGCATAGGTTGGTAGATAGATAGATACATGGATATACAGATAGACGGATAGATTGGTTGATAGATACGTGGATANTAGCGGTATAGACCGGAAGATAGATAGATAACTAGTTATACGGACAGATGGATAGGTTGGTAGATAGATACGTGGGTAGATAGATGGACAGATTAGTTCGTAGGTAGATAGCGGTATAGACTGGTAGATAGATAGACACATGAATAGATAGATGGGCAGATTGGTAGGTAGATAGCTGTGTAGACTGTTGATAGACGGATGGGTTGGTAAATAGACAGCTGGGTAGACAGACAGACAGCTAGAAGCAGCAGTTGGATGGATAGGTTGGTAGACAGACAATTAGATACATAGGTAGATACATGAATAGGTGGATAAATGGATAGATAGGTAGATTGATAGATAGATTGGTAGATAGATACGCAGTTATAGTTTGGTAGATAGAAAATACGTAGATAGATCCATGGACAGATAGATGGATAGATGAACAGACAGACAAACAGACGTAGAACTATTCACTTCTTCACATTTTCAGTGTCTACTTTCTCCACTGTTCTTTTCATTTCCAACGTTAATTTAACCTTAATTAAATTGTATTTCAGTTTTAAAATCACATTCACGATTCCATTTTCCTATAACTGTTCATTTCCACTACCAAATCCAACCATTTCTTAAATTTATTTTTAACTATTTCATTAAACTAATTAAACCCTACAGTGATTTCTTCTTCAATAACCAAAATGCTCATTGAATAATTCAACAATGCAATATCCAGACCGTGTAGTAAAGAAACGGGAAGAGGATTTCATTTTTTTTCTCAAAAATAAAATTCCTCCGTTGTCTTGGTGAATTGATACGCAGCGCCCGAGAGTTTTGTCGTGTGTGTATGTGTGTGCGCGTCGGTGTTGTGAGCAGGAACTGCGCTTTACGCTCCCCTGGTTTCAACGTCCTTGTCCCTTGTCTCTCTTCCCAATGAACAAATTACGTTGGTATTTCTGCTTTGTGCACGACGGTTATATGGAATATTAATTCAATTTAATTTAACATTAAATATTAATAGAATAGAATAGAATAGAATAGTGAAATAATGGAAAATATCCACGGATGTTCGATATCTTATTATCGAAACGAATTATCGATAATCGATATTCAAAAACCTTGTCGATACGATAACGATACTGTAAATCGAGGCCGAAAAACATCGATATATCGTCATGTCGATATCGATATAGCGGACAATCCTATCAAAGCCATATCGATATTGAATCAGCGATAAAACACATCATATCAATTTCTTAGGATCGATATCAACTTTCTCATCGATCGATACTATAATGATGTGATATATCGATATATGTCGGACAACCTTGAGATTAAAGTTACATTAATAATTCCCCGAGTTTTAATGAAATAACCAAATAATCCATCCAGTAATTTTTTTTAAATCACTTTAAAAATAAAAATATAAAATTCGACTCCAGTTCAGTTCAAACTCGACTTCTCGAGTTTTCAAATCGACTCGTATTCACTACACCGAGGTATGCGACCTTGACTCCCGAAGAATTCCGTCAAGATTCCAGAATTCAAAATCCCAAATACTTCTAAATAAACTAACAGTTTAATCTGAAACATTAAAATATCATCACATACTTAAATGTATTCCCATCTTATTTAATTTCACTTCTACTTATTCGTGAAAAATATGTTGACCATTGGGCGGATTTCCGGACAATGTCGCAATATATCGGTCACGATATCGGACTGAAAAGGTATCTTCACGACAATCTGACAGAATTTCTCCGTCAAGGTCGTCCAACCAATGGCTTTTTTCCCCATTCGGGTTTTCCTTGGCTTTTGGCTCGGGCTCGCCTTTTTCTTAAAATTTGATTTCGCGCTTTTCTTGAAAAACAACGCCAGGGATTTTCAACGACACGCCCTTGGTTGCATTGGGCGCAAGAACCCTGGACAAGGATGTGGACAAATACTTGTACCAGAAACGACGAGTACCGATTACTGGATAACGTTTAATCTATCTCAGTCAAATCAGTATCAACTCGACTCTAATACAGACTGATTAAGTTAATTATCTATTAAACTTATTAATTAATTGTATAGTAATGATATTAAATGGAATGTTTATATTCATAAAACTCGTTCTAAAAAAACCAAATGATTACTTGGGGAAATTCACTTAGTGAACGATTACTAATCTGATTACTCCAAAAAGAAACGATTACTCCCCTTACTATGCACCTGAATACTCGTTTTATCCTCGAATCAAAACTCAACTTCAGCTTGTCATTAAAAACGAATTAGTACAATTACTCTAACGAACCGATTACTCAACTATGGCCAATTCGATTACTTCATGAACTATGATTACTCTAATTAATCAACACATGCCGTAGAAATTCAACACATAATCCCGGCTTCTTTATTACTTGCAAATTTGCCAAGTTTCGAGTTTCAGCCAGAAAACTATGAATCAACACAAACAAGCACTATTATAGTATTATGTGTAGTCTTTAATATATAGTGAATATCTTTCCATTTCTATCTGTCTATCTACCTAACTAACTATCTACCCATGTATATCTATCTATGTCATACCTGTCTGTATACGCATCTATCTGTCTATCTATCTATCAATCTATTGATCTAATCTATCTATCTATATCATACCTGTCTGTCTGTCTGTACACGTATCTGTTTGTCTATTTATCTATCTATCTGTTGATCTAATCTATCTATATCTATTGAAGGATTGACACACGGATATAGGTAGATAGACAGTCAGTACAGTCAAACAGAGAGTGATCTAAAGAGAGGGGGAAAGTTGACCGCATATGGCACCCGAGCTT
>JAIQCU010002028.1:0-13914 GCA_022114935.1 Leptestheria dahalacensis
AAGACACGTCTGCTCTCGACGACTGTTCGGAACGAACTCCAAGTTTTAAAGTTGTGTCTCGATAACACAGAACATTTATTTAAAACATCACCTTATGTACTAGAACCTAAATGTACATTCACGGACAAAGCAGAGATGCCCATCCCCACCCAGGTCTTTGCACGCGGCAACAGTACACACCCACCCATCCTGTGATATGTAGGAACTTTGGTCTGTACAGTCTAGAGCGATAAAAAAAGGTTTACGCTGACGTTTCTGAGTGAAAAGCTTCGGTATCCGTATTTGTGCGCCCCGTGATAGCGGTACAATGTGGATTGTGAATTAAGAAAGGAATTTGGCCACCGCAGGCTACAAAATTTTTGAAAATTTTCACAAAAACCTCATGGTCTAGAATCAATAGAGTATATACTATACACAAACTTCTACATTCTACCTTCTACCTTACAGACTTTAAAAACTCGGGCGATATGAGGAATTTAGTGGCTTGAGCCGGTGTAATCGCGCACGTTGTTTTCAACTGGATGTGGACAAAAAATTGTATCTTCAAATTCATTTAGCGTCTAAACCGTTCAAGACAGAAACATCGTATTACTAGGACCTCCCACACCACTTTGGGTGCAGCCCCAGCCAGTCCATCAAAGCGGTGCACTGTGGATCAAAACGGGACTGGGTGGGGTTGCGCCAAAAGTGGATGTGGGAAAAGTGGAGGTCATAGAAAAACGATGTTTCTACATTGAACGGTTTAAGGTAGAAACGTTTTAACTGCAAGTAGTAGTTCAAAGGTAGCGCCTTCTGAAAATATAAAGTTTGTTACAATTTCAAGATTCTGTCACTCTCAAAAAGCGCCACGAAATTACGAAAAATTGGAAAATCTTGACGGTTTATTTTTACTATCTCGTCTGATTATGAACCGCTTCTAAATTTTATTTTTTCACAATGCTTTTCATAGTAAGAGAAAAGGATTGTATTTTTATTCGCTAAAATATCTTTAAAAATAAGGGAGCTAGAGACCAAAAACTGTTTTCCCCTCGTATGAATAAACGGTTTTTGGCGCTTTTTTCAATAATTAAACCGAAATAAGCAATAAAAGTAGAAATTTGAATATCCCGCAAAACGTCTTTTGACCTGAACCAAGATTCTAAGTCACGTATGGCCGCAATATAAAATATGAAAGTAATCGTATTAATCAAATCAATCGTAGTTGCACGCGCTCCCGTACGGCAATACGTGAACACGGTGGGTTTGAAGGTTGACAAACACTGGAAACTAGTTTGACTTGACATGGAACACACTGCGTTCATAGGTTGACAAACATTATAAGCGTGGTTGATTTGATAACGAACGCATTGCTTAATAGGTTGACAAACATTGGAAAACATAGTACTACCCTCACCGAGGAATTGTTTGTCTGCATTGCTTTCTTTTCTGCACCACAGTACAGTACTTACGTAGCTATAATTCAGTTTTTGTGTTCGCTATTTTAAAGTCTTTCGCAGTAGTTAGTTTTAGGTAACCTGGTTTTGTCTGCCGTACTTTAGATCCCATTTAAATAATGTTCAGTGAATGAATTGTCTTTGTTATTTGCTATGTGTGTTTGTACGTAGCAATCGAATGAAGAAGACTCTAAAATTATTCATTAGCTGGGAAATTTGCAATTGAAAAGAGCGTCAAAAGTTGGGTCGACTGATGTACGACACGTGGGTACGCAGTTGAGTCGACCGCAGTTGAAAAGAGCGTCAAAAGTCGAGTCGACTCATGTACAACACATGGGTACGCATCTGATTGGTCCGTAGTTGAAAAGCGCGTGAAAAGTCGAATCGTCTCGTGTACGTCACATGCAGTGATGGGCGGTTCGTTGATATTTTTGAACCGGTTCAGGTTCGGTTAAACGCTTTTTGAACGGTGAACGGTTTGGTACGGCTCGGTTCGGATAAGGCTACAAACGGTTCGGCTCGGTTCGGTTCGCTACCAGTGAACCGTTCAATTTCGGCTCAATTTCGGTTCAGTAAAAGAAAAAATTAATCCGGATATCGAAGTGTTTATTCAAACAGGAGACTCAGCCTAGCTCGTCGGGCTCTTATTAGCGCTACTAACCAGAATTACTAACTAGTAACTAAAACCAGGGTTACCAGTGAGCTCCAGCGAAAATTATCAAGGTCAAGGTTGCAAAAGGAAGGTCAAGGCAAAAACGCTGTTTTTGACATCATTAGGTTACCTAAAGTGGTCCCAAAACGGTTTTTGGAAAACGCTTTCGAACTGGAACCTGCAGGTGCCAAGTAATTTAGTGAACCGAAATTGAATTGAACCTTTTTCGGGTTCAATTTGAGCTTAATCATTCTGATTTGCGGTTCGGCTCGGTTCAAGGTTCGACCACATATTTAAGGGTTCGGTTCGGTTCACGGCTTTGATAAATTTGAACCGGTTCGACGGTTCGGCTCGCAAAAACGGTTCAAACCGCCCATCACTGGTCACATGGTGGGGCGAGATGGCGGGGCGAGATGGTGGGTTGACTCGCCCGCAGTGGAAAAGAGGGCGAAGCATGCCCGGACTTGTTTGGCACCCATGTTAAGAGATAGGAAACCGATTTAACATAGAAACAGATAGGGAATTCGGAAAAACGGTCGGGAGAAAAACGGGGGAAAAAAAGAAAAAAAAAACATGGAGTGGGAAAAAGTTTACAATATGTCTCCATGCTGTTAAGCAATAGAGACAACTAGCTTGACGAGACATGGAACGCACTGCGTTCATAGGTTGACAAACATTATAAACTAGCTTGATTTGATAACGAACGCATTGCGTTCATTGGTTGACAAACATTATAAGCTTGCTTGATTTTATAACGAACGCATTACGTTCATTGGTTGACAAACATTATAAGCTTGCTTGACTTGACATGGAACGCATTGCGTTCATAGTTTGACTAATACCAACTAGCATGACTTGACATGGAACGCAATGCTTTCGTGGGTCGACTAACATTGGAAAGTAGCTTCACTTGACATGAAACGCACTGCGTTCATAGGTTGTCAAACATTATAAACTAGCTTGACTTGACATGGAACGCATTGCATGCATAGGTTTACATTGTAAACTAGTTTGACTTGATATGGAACGCACTACGTTCATAGGTTTACAAACATTATAAGCTTGCTTGATTTTATAACGAACGCATTGCCTTCATAGGTTGACTAACATTGGAAACTAGCTTGATCTGTCATGGAACGCGTTGCATCCATAGGTTTACAAACATTATAAACTAGCTTGACTTGACATGGAACGCACTGCGTTCATAGGTTGACAAACATTATAAGCATGGGAGTCAGCTTTTTGTCTCTAGCTTCCTTATTTATGAAGATATTTTAACAAGTAAAAAATAATAATCTGTTCCTCTTTCTATGAGTAATTTAATCATAGAAGTAAAACTAACCCATGCCACTACAAAACCAAAACAAAAAATTAAAATAAAAATTAAACTAAATTAAATGAAATTAAAGCTTCACTTGAGATCCGGAATCCTAGAATCACAGGGTCTGCGGTGACAGTACGAACAGGGAACGCCTGCTCTGACCAACTCAAGTGCAGTGCCTAGCTGAAGTACAAATCCGCCAAACCAAATCACGTCCGAGGGAATAGCACAGAGACTTTGTGCCCAGGGGCGGACTGGCCCATGCGGCAGTGCGGCAGTGTGCCGCATGCGCCGCCGCCAAAACAGCTTGAAACATAGCTCAATAATCGTAGGGTATAACATAGGGAATAAACATAAAATCCGGACCATGCAGAGGGCGGCCAAACAGAACTTTCGACCCAGTTGCTTCGAACGTAAGCTACAAGGACGGTGTATTTTGGAGCCAATGTCGATATACCCGCATCCTTCGCCTTCTCTTCGATGTGTTCCAAAGCTACTGGAATATCTTCAAGCAAACATATAACGACAATACTGGCGCACCGGAGCGTCCTCTGGAAAATGAAGTTGAAGTCCCAACTGTTGAAGCTTTCTCCACACCGCTTGTGCCCAGTGGAAGGTGCATCCTTGAGACCTCAAACTGAATTTTACTTTCAAGGATATACGGTTCACCTTGTACTTACGTTCACTTATATGCTTACTCTTATGTTCACATTCCAGTTACACCTTGGTTATGGTTACACCGTCCGTAGTGTTCAGTTGCCACGTTGCTATCTATCTATCTATCTATCTGTCTGTCTGTCTGTCTCTATCTACCTATCTGTCTGTCTGTCTATCTATCCTATCTATCTATCTATCTGCCCGTCTATCTATCTATCTATCTATCTATCTATCTATCTATATCTATCTATCTGTCTGTCTGTCTATCTATCCTATCTATCTATCCTATCTATCTATCTATCTATCTATCTATCTATCTATCTATCTATCTATCTATCTATCTATCTATCTGTCCGTCTATCTATCTATCTATCTATATATCTATCTATCTGTCCGTCTATCTGTCTGTCTGTCTATCTATCTATCTGTCTATCTCTCTCTATCTATCTATCTATTAGTTATCCATGCATCGCTAACTATGCAAAAATTAAGATTCAAACTAGACCCGCGCTTTTCCGTTATTGCATGTATAATCTATTTACATCTAATAATAAAATACTGAAATTGTTTGTAATCTATTCCAGTAGGAATTCAAAACGATTTCCGGGAAATAACCGGGATACGACGAGAAAATTGGTTTTCTGACGAGAGGCACTTGCAGGTACTTGGGGGATAGCTAATTCCCCTTATCGCGGAATAGGTGTAGCCCCCGTGTTCTTCGTTATCTTCGCACGAATCCCGAAACTCTTATACGTGAAATACCCATATTTATCCATCAAACTAGCATAAAATCGAACATTTTTATCATTACGAAATGGATTTATAGTATTAAATAGCTTACTGAGAAACAGGGATTGTAGATACTTTGTAAATTAACTGGTCCTATACAGCTGGTATAGGGCGTTATATCATTTTATGTATATCTATATACATTAATTCAATTTCGGTAGCTCATGATCACGCGAGAATGAGAATATTCTGTTCTGTTTTTCAAACACCTCACCTCACCTCAGGACAACGGCGAAGCAGCGCGTTCGAAAACTGCAAAGTAAGATAAGAGGTATTTTCTCTCTGCAGGTTTTCTCCCTTCTCGCCGGGGTTTTGGAAAACTCCCCGGTAACCTGAACATGTATTTAAACCAGCTGCTTGAGGAGAGCCATTCACATACAGTTTAGCAGAAGCAGCTGAAAGATTTCGGTGTAGCAAATTCATTAACCATGCATTCAAACAGTCTAACCGTCTTCGTAATGGAACTGCTGATCTGCAGTTTGGTCATCGATTGCTCGCCGGTGGATAACACTGTGAAGCAGAGGTCCAACGGTCGAAATAACAAGGTAAGTTGTTCTTAATCTGCTGTTTTGATTGGTATAGTTATTTCTTAACTGTATTCTTATGGGATAATACTTATGTTCAGTTACTCTGACGATTGTGTATGTAGGACAGGAAGTCAGTAGTCAGTCGTCAGTTCTACGTGGAAAATGTCAAACACGTGAAAGAACTGAACAAGAAGCTGTGTGATGTCAACCCCTGCGAAGCGCGGTTTGTCCTAAACGTGGATTTGGATCGCATTCCGAGTACCTTGATCGAGCACGAGTGCGTCGCTAACACTGGCAGGGCCAATGAGAACTCGTCTCAGGGAAACAGTTCCAATTGCACTCAGGTAATCTCCAGGGTAAACGTTACCGAGCTCGTATCTGGTGAACGTCATACGATCAAACTGAAGACGGCCTGCGTCTGCATCAAATCCAAGATTCCTTCCAAGGGAAATTATAGAAGGTCTTTTGCCTGAGGATTCAGCACGACAGCTAATCTAAAACCCTTGTACGTTACTCTCTATTAAATGAATAGGATTGAATACACAATGTGTATCTTCTGTATTCGGAAATTCATCTCGTATTAGATTTTGTACTTTCGAAGACATGATATCTGGTGAAGTGATAGCACTAGCAGTCACTTGATCTGCATTTCTAAAAGTATTTCTTGCACTACGAAGTACTTCCGACACTACATAGTGTAAGTACAATAGTATCAATGAAATAATCAGGCATCGCAACGGCATTACATTACCGTGTTGTTTCAGAGCATGTATAGGAGAAGGTGTTAGTACAGTATGAATGTCATCCGAGTCCCGGTTGGCAAACACATCCGTAAAGTCCTTGGTACAAACAATGAAACTGGCCACCAGATGGTACTGTGCGACCCAGGGGCGGACTGGCCCATGCGGCAGTGTGCCGCCGCCCAAACAGCTTGAAACAAAGGGTTTGGCGCCGGTACCTACCGCCTTGTACGTACCAGGCTTGCCATTTGTGAAGATTTATCTTCACATTGAAGATTTTCGACCCTCCTGAAGACGAATGCGAAGACTGCCGATATTTGAAGATTTTGGAAGATTTTTTAAAGTTTTGTAGCTTTTCGAAAANTTGGAGTGGTTCCCTTTCGTCGAGGTTTTGGTGGCCCTAAGAAGGGCCGTTGGGTGTATCGAATAAAGCACGCGAAACATATTAACCGCCGAAACCATAGAGGGTGCGGCCCTGGCGTTTCAATGCGTAGACGACGTCCATGGCGGTAACAGTCTTGCGCTTGGCATGCTCGGTGTACGTTACGGCATCACGAATGACGTTCTCGAGGAAAACTTTCAGAACGCCACGGGTTTCTTCGTAGATGAGGCCAGAGATACGCTTGACTCCACCACGGCGAGCCAGACGGCGAATGGCGGGCTTGGTGATACCCTGGATGTTGTCACGCAAAACTTTGCGATGACGCTTGGCGCCTCCCTTGCCAAGTCCTTTACCTCCCTTACCGCGTCCGGTCATTGTTGAATCGACTGATATCGTCTGTGGGGAACAGATTGGCTGCCTGCAACCATTAGACCCATTATATACCTCTTCTGGCCAAGGAGTGGAGCGCAAGCCAATGGCGACCAGGCCCCCTTGTCAGCGCAGCAGCCAATCAGAAGTCTAAGACAAGCACACACTTGGGTGTCCGCGCCATCGCCTTAGAACCGGCAAAGAAGATCTACGAAACATTAAATTTTCGAAAAACTCCAAACCTTGAAATGGCTCGTACCAAGCAGACTGCTCGCAAATCCACCGGAGGAAAAGCCCCCCGCAAACAACTGGCAACCAAGGCCGCTCGTAAAAGCGCTCCGGCTACCGGCGGAGTCAAGAAGCCTCATCGTTACCGCCCCGGCACCGTGGCTCTGCGTGAGATTCGTCGTTACCAGAAGTCGACCGAGCTGCTGATCCGCAAGCTGCCCTTCCAACGCCTGGTCCGAGAAATCGCTCAGGACTTCAAGACTGACCTGCGTTTCCAGAGCTCGGCCGTGATGGCCCTGCAGGAGGCCAGCGAAGCATACTTGGTCGGCCTGTTCGAGGACACCAACTTGTGCGCCATCCACGCCAAGCGCGTCACGATCATGCCCAAGGACATCCAACTTGCTCGCCGTATCCGCGGAGAGCGCGCTTAAATTGTGAAGACTTGAAACCAAACGGCCCTTTTGAGGGCCACCAATATTTTCAGAAAAGGTCATCGCGTAGCTTTTCACATAGGCCTAGTAATAGGAATAGGCATCAATAGTACTGCTTATCAGTATAACTATATGTGTTGTTACGCGTCACGTACACACGCTGAACACAACGAGCGGTGCGCACCTTTGTTTTACAAGCAGTTACTGTGAGTTTGCGAGTCGCTCCCCAGTTGAGACCCGAGCAAGTTTCCTGTCAAGCTGAAATGGGAGATAATGTAACTGATGCTAAGCCAGCCGGGAATAATACGCGTGTATGTGAAAGCAGGAATTCACTAATGAAACCAACTTTGTCGGCCTTCTCAAAGGTATATTTAGTCGAACAATAATGGTGGGCTATTTAGTTATACCGGTAAATCAGCGCGTAAACTTGTCTTAATAATTGTTATTATTTGTTAATTGCGATTACTCAGTTATCTGATACAGTTAAGTCTATATTACATACGTTATATTTATATTATATTGTTAGTTACAATTATTCCACCTTTAAATTTAGTAGTAATAATAATGCAGTTAATTTCATACTTACCGAAGCTGTGTTTACTTGGTATTTGTAATTCTAACGTGTAACGCAGGATTCATTTCCGCTTTGTCTCAACTTATTTCAAACGAAACGGTACACACAACTTGCCTTATAATAATGGTGCACACTACATTTCGGTAACAAACACTCTTTCTATAAAACTGGTGGCCCTGAAAAGGGCCGTTGGGTTAGACGACGTCAACATGATTTAAGCCTCCTTCTCAGTCTTCTTGGGCAGGAGCACGGCCTGGATGTTGGGCAGCACACCACCCTGGGCGATGGTCACACCAGATAGCAGCTTGTTCAATTCTTCGTCGTTACGTATGGCCAGCTGCAAGTGACGGGGGATGATACGGGTCTTCTTATTGTCGCGGGCCGCGTTACCGGCCAACTCGAGAACTTCAGCGGCCAAGTACTCCATCACTGCAGCCAAGTAGACCGGGGCTCCCGCACCGACGCGCTCGGCGTAGTTGCCCTTACGCAGCATACGGTGAAGACGACCCACGGGGAACTGAAGTCCAGCGCGGCTCGAACGGGACTTGGACTTTCCCTTAACTTTTCCACCCTTACCACGGCCAGACATGGTTAGGTTCGAGTAGTTGACGATTAATGCGAGAGGAATACTGTTCTGAGCGTGTCCGGCTCCCTTATATACTCTTGCAGCCGGCTGCAACGCGCTGCTCCCTGATTGGTTCGCCAGAGTTTCTTTGTTCTATGTAGGATGTATCAGTCCTCGTAACTTTGAGTAAGATTATTACGAAACCTAATTTAGAAATTTAATACTGGATCAGGTGTTTCAAGTGTGACCTAATTTACGGAAAAGAAACGGTATTTGAACAAATATTTAGTCCGTGCAAATATTTTCAAATTCTTTGTGAGTAGTAAATAAGGCCACAAATTCCTTTCCGTTTTATAAAAAAAAATTAACGTTTTATCTCGTTACATAAAACAACTAGATGGTCATTGCTCACATTTTCATAAATCTAAGATAAACGCTTTACCGTACAGATATTAAATTATAACCTCGAGCCAATCACAAACGTGCATCTTTCAGTCGCTGTTTCATTCCCCCCTTTGCTCATATAATCAACCTGGCAGCGGCGCACCGATACTCTTACACCGTGTAACCAATTTATTCAACAATGCCTCCCAAAGTCAGCGGAAAAGCAGCCAAGAAGGCCGGTAAGGCTCAGAAGAACATCAACAAAGACGAAAAGAAAAAGAAGCGCCGCAGGAAGGAGAGCTACGCCATCTACATCTACAAAGTCCTTAAGCAGGTCCACCCGGACACGGGCATCTCCTCCAAGGCCATGAGCATCATGAACAGCTTCGTCAACGACATTTTCGAGCGCATCGCCTCCGAGTCGTCCNCACCCCGACACAGGCATCTCCTCCAAGGCCATGAGCATCATGAACAGCTTTGTCAACGACATTTTCGAGCGCATCGCTTCCGAGTCGTCCCGCCTGGCCCAGTACAACAAGCGGTCGACCATCACGAGCAGGGAAATCCAGACAGCCGTCCGCCTTCTGCTGCCCGGTGAGTTGGCCAAGCACGCCGTCTCTGAAGGCACCAAGGCCGTCACTAAGTACACCAGCTCCAAGTAAATCGAGCGCACTGCTGTTTCAATCCCTGAACCCAACGGCCCTTTTCAGGGCCACCATTTTTTTAATGAGGGGACGTTGCTTACTGTAACACTAAATGTCATCAACCAGGACAGTGTCCACACTGAACAAAACACAGGCTTAAAGTATTTCCCTTGTTTATCACATCCAGATAATAATTCATGAAGGCCTTGTGAATAATCATAACGGCAGGGGCAAATTGGCCCATGTGTGCCGCATGCGCCGCCGCCAAAACAGCTTGAAAGAAAGTTTGGCGCCGGTACCTATGCTCTAGGCCGGCCGGCAAATTTCCGCATCGAGCCAGGGAGAGCCAGTAAGCGCGTATTCATTGCGACTGTTTTGAATGTACTATATGGCTTGTATGATCTTATTATGTGAATGTTGTTTTGAATGTCGTTGTATATGAATGGATTATATTCTTCATAACATGCCTGTTGTGCATTTTCTCCCATGCCGTTCTCACGGGAATCTTATAAGTCTCAAATGGTAAACGACTTGCAGAAACTACAATATTAATGCACTTGTGTGGTAGCGCTTATAACAGTAAGTACAGTTCATTACTTAAACGGTATGCGATAAACCATTACCAAAAATTTGGTGGCCCTTAAAAGGGCCGTTTGGTTTCAGAGCAGTCTTTACAATTTAAGCACGCTCTCCGCGGATACGGCGAGCCAGCTGGATGTCCTTTGGCATGATGGTGACGCGCTTGGCGTGGATGGCGCACAGGTTCGTGTCTTCGAATAGGCCGACCAAGTAAGCCTCGCTGGCCTCTTGAAGGGCCATGACGGCAGAGCTCTGGAAGCGCAGGTCGGTCTTGAAGTCCTGGGCAATTTCTCGGACCAGGCGCTGGAAGGGCAGCTTGCGGATCAGCAGCTCGGTTGACTTTTGGTAACGACGGATTTCACGGAGTGCCACGGTACCCGGGCGGTAACGATGAGGTTTCTTGACTCCGCCGGTGGCCGGTGCGCTCTTGCGGGCGGCCTTGGTTGCCAGTTGTTTGCGCGGAGCTTTCCCTCCGGTGGATTTACGAGCTGTCTGCTTGGTGCGAGCCATTGCGAAGGTCGACGATTCGAAAGTTCGATGTTCCGAAAGCAAAATCTTTCCCTTGTAGTGCACGAGGTGCGGACGCAAAAGTGTGCACATATTTGAGCTTCTACGATTGGGCGCTGCGGACAAAGAGCTTGCCTGCTATTGGCTGGCGCACCGCGCTCGTCTAGAGCAGGTATATAAAGGAACTCTCAAATTGTGTCTGACCCATCGTATTTGATTCATTCGACAACGCTCGTTTCTACAATGACTGGACGCGGTAAGGGAGGAAAAGGACTCGGCAAGGGAGGCGCTAAGCGTCATCGCAAAGTCTTGCGTGACAACATTCAGGGTATCACTAAGCCCGCCATTCGCCGTCTGGCCCGCCGTGGTGGAGTCAAGCGTATCTCCGGCCTCATCTACGAAGAGACCCGCGGAGTTTTGAAAGTTTTCCTCGAGAACGTTATCCGTGATGCAGTCACCTACACTGAGCACGCCAAGCGCAAGACCGTAACCGCCATGGATGTCGTCTACGCATTGAAACGCCAGGGCCGCACCCTTTACGGTTTCGGCGGTTAAAATGTGTTTCGCAAGCTTTACCCGATAGACCCAACGGCCCTTTTCAGGGCCACCAAAACTTGAATGAAAGGAAACCGCTCCCTTAAAACATGTGTACACATAGATCAAATAATATATAAATACATATTGTATCATATCATATTGTAATCAACAAATACATATTGTATAATTCAACATAAGAAATGGTAACTATGATAAGCTCGAGGTTTTACTAAATGCAGAACAGACCTCTTGCTGGTCCCATAACCGAGATGTCCCGCAAGTCCCAAAGTACCATCTGGCGGCAAATTCCATTACTTCTACTAGGACCTGACGAAACTTTTTCAACTGGCTAGTACTGCTCAGTTGATGTGCCACCGCGATGCCCGAGTACTTCATAGTAATTATGATCCTCACACCAAGTAGTGTAAGAAGAACGGATCCCTAGTATTTAGCAAGATGCCGCGTCTTTTAAAGTTTAAACAGAGTCGATTTTCCAAATACAGAAGATATACACATCGTGTATTTGATCCTATTCATCTAATGGAATGTAATGTACAGGGGGCTTTTAGATTGTTGAATCCTCAGGTAAGAGACCTTCTGTTATTTCCCTGGGAAGGAATCTCGGATTTGATGCAGACACAGGCTGTCTTCAGTTCGATTGTACTGATTCGACGTTCACCGGATACGAGCTCGATAACGTTAACCACGGAGACGACCTGCGTGCAATTGGCACTATTTCCCTGGGAGGAGCTCCTGTTGGCCCTGGCGCTGTTAGCGATGCACTCGTGCTCGACCAAGGTGCTGGGGATGCGGTTCAAATCCACGTTGAGAACAAACCGCGCTTGGCAGGGGTTGGTATCGCACAGCTTCTTGTTCAGTTCCCTCACGTTACTGTCTTTCTCCACGTGGAACCGAGGAGCGACCACTGACTTCCTGTCCTACGAATACACCATCGTCCGAGTAACTGAACGTTAGTATTATCCCGTATGAATGCAGTTAGTAGTAGTAATCAAAACAGCAGATCAACTTGCCTTGTTAATTCGACCGTTGAACCTCTGCTTCCAAGTATTGTTCACCCGAGTGCAGTCGACTACCAAACTGCAGGCCAGCAGTGCCATTACGAAAGCGGATAGACTGTTTGAACGCATCGTTAACGACTTGATTCCACTGGAACCTTTTAGCTTGCCTGTGCTGAACTCTGTGTGAACAGTTGTGTTCAAGTAACTGTTTAAATACATTTTGTACGGGTTACTTTAAACAAGGGGGAATTTTCCGAGCCCCGGCGAAAAGGGACGGACCTGCAGAGAGGGCCTCTTATCTTCCTGTATAGTTTCCGAACGCTCTGCTTCACCGCGTTTTCCTCTTGTTAAAACCTCTTCAAAACCGCCATTTCAGTAATATTCTGTATCAGGCGTTAAAATTCAAATGGTAAGGTATGTTTTCAAGTCTTTGGAATATTCTCATTGTCACGTGATCATAAACTCCCGAAGTTGACGTAACTAATAAGCGTATTCTAACGTACGTTACCTGCGATGCCAGTACTATAGTATCAACTGGATTACAAAGTATCGACATCCTGAGTTTCTCAGTAGCACTATATAATATGACAACTAGATAATACATATATTATTATATGCATATGTGTGCTTCATGTATCACAGTTCCCGGCTTCATGCAAAGATAAGGAAAAATCACGGGCAGTAACACCTATCCCCCGATAAGGGGAATTAGTTATTCCCCAAGTACCCATTTGGAGCGCATTTCGTACGGAAATACTTTATTTTCTCGTCGTTTCCCCGCTATTTTCCGCAGATCGTTTTGTACTCCGCGAATAGGCTGCTTTGACATAGACAATCAAGTATAGATCAAAGATGCAATACAGAAAAGCGGATGGAATACTTTTATCTGGTGTTGCGTACATAAGACACTCGTATTGATACGCGTATAGCCAAGTCGCGAAATCGTATAGGTTTATGTCTAGTTTGATTCTTCATGTTCGCCTAGTTAAAATGCGTAGTTCGAGTGAAGCGGTATCCTTGCGGGAGACTCAGTAATTCCTGTAATTGATATCAGTTTTAGTTGAGAAGAAGTCTAGTGCGATATAAAAGGTATAGTTCCCATTGGACTATTGGACTGGGATTGGTTGGTACGAGAACATCTGTGCAATGGTTAATTAATTAAAAGAGATAACATTAAGGTTTATCTAGTAAGTAAGTTAGTTTATAATGTTTGTCAACCTATGAACGCAACGCGTTCCATGTCAAGTCAAACTAGTTTCCAACCCAGTAATTTCTAGTAATCCAGGTTTATCTTAGTAAGTAAGTTAGTTTATAATGTTTGTCAACCTATGAACGCAACACGTTCCATGTCATATCGATCTAATTTCCAACGTTAGTTAACCTTTATGAACGCAACACGTTCCATGTCATGTCGATCTAGTTTCCATGTTAGGCAACCTACGAATGCAATGCGTTCCATATCAAGTCAATCTAGTTGTCTCCATTGCTTAACAGCATGGAGACATATTGTTCACTTTTTTCCACTCCATGTTTTTTTTTTCTTTTTTTTCCCGTTTTTCTTCCCACCTTTTCAAAT
>JAIQCU010002029.1:0-14405 GCA_022114935.1 Leptestheria dahalacensis
CGGTTATTCTAAACCTGGGAGTTTTTTTTGTGCGAATTATTTTCAAATTTCACGGACAGCCTTTCTATAAATTCTGATTGGCCGATTTTTAAGGTAACAGTTTAAAATGTTTAATTTGGACGGGACAGCGTTGATCTTCCGTCATTGTTGTTAGATTGTTACATTGTGCTGATTGCCGTCATCAGCATGCAACCAGTTTAGGTCACGTGACTAAATAGACAGCCAATGAAAAGTGAGTCCATTGTCAGCATTTCCCTCCCGGCGCCCCTAAAGGGTTACCAAGGGGGAGGTGGGGCGAAGAGAGAGAGAGAGAGAGAGAGAAGTAAACAAAAAGAAACAATAAAATAAGAGAAACAGCAACTCCGTGAAACAAAGAACTCGACCTAACATGAACAATGACATTTTCACTTTTAAATTTCCCTGTAATCGATTTACATTAGTAGATCGATACTTTACATTGAATCTTTAGCGGACACCTTTTTCACGTAAAAAAATGAACGACTAAGAAAGCGGAAAGCCGCGAAAAATAAAGAAGAAAATTCCCCCGTACAATCGATTTATATTAGAAGATCGATTACTGCAAACAATCGATACTTAATATGAATACTTTGAAGAAAAAGTTGAAAACGAAGTAAGCGGAAGCTGTTGTGTAGCCGAGAAAGAGAGAGAGAGCCAGACAGTGTGCCAGACGATCCAGGCCGGACTTATCCCGGGACAAAACGAGTTCTTTTTTTTTCTGTTTCTCTCTATCTGTGCGCCTTTCTTTTTTTCTCTCCCGAGTTCACATAAAAGA
Organism: Leptestheria dahalacensis; assembly: GCA_022114935.1. NCBI lineage: Eukaryota > Metazoa > Arthropoda > Branchiopoda > Diplostraca > Leptestheriidae > Leptestheria > Leptestheria dahalacensis. Next base: position 794 of record JAIQCU010002029.1, read on the forward strand.
GTCCGGCGCGGGTCAAATGTACGCTAGATAAGCCGGACTCGCCTCAGTCATGGCGTCTTTCTTCTATTGTCAAGTAAATACTTAATTCGTACAAACAAACGCGGTTTAAATTAATTAAACATTAATTTTCCTAACTTATTATTTTATAAAATAGTAAAATAGTCCAATCGCTGAAATTTAAAATGAAGTGTACGGATAACTGATCTTTTCATTCGGTGTTGTGTGTATTATAAGGTCAGACGAGGTCACGCTGGACAAGGTAATTGGCTGCCGGTTATAACCAATGGGCATCGTCCGGACAATGACCGGTGATTGGTCGGCTGGAACCCGTAGATCCGAACTTGTGTTGGAAGAAAAATCCAGTGACAATTTCTTCTCAGTTTTCACAAGTTTGCTTCTAAGGGTGCGAGCAGATCGATAAAAACCCAACAACTTCGCAGCCGCCTTTTCGGGCGCCCCATTCAACACGCGGCTGTGGTCATCGACGACGATGTTCCCTCGAACCCCCAGCCATCCGTTGCCCAGTGCTCGCAGAGTGTCTTAGACTCTCTTTCAAGTTGAGGTAGTAGGTTGTATGGTTGAGTATTACACCGTTTCAGGAGAAACTGTACAACTTGCTAACTTTCCTTGCGAGACGAGTTTTCCTCTTCCTCGCTCCTTTAAAAATCAATGCCGCGTCAATTTGGATTTGGAATTGAATTTCTGACGAATTTCAACTTTTCATCGAAACTTTATTCAAATTTCAGGAGGTCAGTGTCGACAGAGCTTCACGAGATTCTATACACCAAGGCGTCTCCCTGCATTTTCATCGATCATTTTAACTCTTTTACATCAAACTAATATCTGTGATTTATGTTTAACAACCGAATCAATCAATTTAAATAATCAATTAAACTCTTATTCAAATTTCAGGTCAACATCCAGAAGGCAACATCTGCAAAAGCGACTCCATAAGTTCTATACACAAAGGAGAGCGAGTATAAGAAGGGCCCCAGCATGGCGTAGCGCAATTTTAATCAATCTCCATTCTGTGTATAGAAACGGAAAACGTCGAACCCGAAACAAAACAAAAAATACTTCAACAAAAATAAATTTAAAAGTTAAAAGAAAATCAATATTTTAAAATAATGATTTCACGACCAATATTATTTTAAAAAAGCGACAAAAGTTGAAAACCTGATACATACATCCTAAATAATGTCTTCTTTGTTTGCAGTTGGGTATTGAACCGAAGCAGCCGGAAAGTCGGGAGCCCCAATTTTCGTCTAATATCGATCGAAAACCTGGTCTCTGCCGCTTGGGCTATACCACTGATACCATATATACACCAGACGGCGCGTCGTGTCCGCCGCCTCCTAGACACTGCCAGCCTATACACACCGACCCACACATCACAGTCCACATCAACCTCTCTGTACCCCTCATACCCTTACCAGCAATCTACTTACAGTTTAAAAAAATCCAACCAGAATCAACCCAAACCGCGTCTGCTATTCATAAATTCTCACGAGTTGGATACAAGACTCTAAGATCCCCTACCCGCCCTCAGTTAACCAAGTCCGCGCCGCCCGGGCCACACAAGAGGACAGCAACAAGGAAAATATATTTCCTTCTAAAAAAAAAAGGAAAAAAAACCGGGAGAGGAAAATAAAAAATCACGTAATCGATAAAATTCTTTCTGACAAAGAGATGGCGCTGCGCACACGCCCCCTCCCCCCCCCTCGCTATTGCCTGCCACAGGGAGACGCGACTTCTTTCTAGTTGTTACCGAAGAAAGCCGACGAGTGAGTTGTATCGTCGACTCGTCTTCTGCGTGGATATCACCAACACCGTGGACCCATTCCCTGAGACCCTAACTTGTGAACTGATGTGAAAAGAAGCTGTCACAGGCTAGATTCTCAGGTATGGGACAGGGAAACAAAGCTGCTCGCTTTAGAAACCTTTACGACATTCGTTTAAGTACTAAATTGAAAATAACTTTATAGTTGTAATCATGTGGTTGAAATCTTGTTTGTTTTGTTTTTCAAATCGTTATTGTTAATCGACACACAAACAGCCAGTGAAAACGAATACAACACAACATTTCTATGACTCTACTGTTTGACAGAAAAGTTGGAGAACAGGGTCCTCAGCGGATACTAATATTGGCCCGGGGGAGGGGGCGGAGTTCATCAATCTCCCAAGTTTTTTGTTGTTTTGTTTGAAATACAAAAAACGAGGGTTTCGACTATTCGTTTTTCTTCTCGTCCAGAGGTTTAGGCTGCTCTTCCGTTTCCTGTTCTCCCGGACTCGCGGCGATGGCGGCGGCAGCATTATTGTCTGGCTGGGCTCCCTTGGACTGCTCCAGCATTTCTTGCGAGTACCCGAACTCGTTGACGCGTGAGGGATCCACGCGATAATACCAGCGTTGGTACAGGAAAATGAAAAAGACGATATCTACAACAAAGATATAGGAAAATTGATACTAACGTCCAATATACCAAAAAAAAATACTGAGGTTCTTTGTGTTAACGAGAACTACGACTCAGATTTTCATACCGTCACGGAAACACCCCAATCGATACAGAGTCGGCATCCTGATGATAAACGCAAAGATGTCGTCGATGAAAGTGTTGAGCGCCTTGTAGGTCATCATCCTCCACGGCAGATGAGCTACAGACTTGAGTTTGTAGTTGATGAACAGCTGCGGAGTCATCATAATGAAACCTGCCGCCACGGATAAGCATAGTTATAAATAACAAATTCTGCTCAAAAGTGATCGCATAAGCGAGTCGTTACAATCTCGTACCGAATGTCAAGAGGAAACCATAGAGCATGGACAAGACCCACGAGTACCATCCCTTGTGCTCCTCGTAGACGAGCGAGTAGATGGCGTAGCCCACGAGCAGCGGGTACAGTGCCCACGACAGATAACGGAAGGCCTGAGTATCGTACTCCTTGGTGTGGCTGCTGACGTACGAGCTTTTCTCGGTGATACTCAGAGGAATGAAGCCCAGAAGGCGGTTCTCGCGGTCGACTTTCACGTTGACCACCTAGAATACACATTCAATCCGTCAGACTGGTCATTAAACTGGTCTCCTCACCAAATATTTCAATTTCACCTTTTGTATCTTCCATATCTCAATACCCAGACCAATGACACAACTGATGCGAATCAGAGTATTGGTATCGTTGTCGAAGACGTACAGCATCACCACGACCGACTGGAAAACGTTGAAGAAGACAGAACGCACCGAGAGACCTTCCAGAGATTCCCGGTTTCGCCAAAACTGAATATCTAGTTTCAAATTCATTAAAATAAATGGTAAACATTAAGAAATACTCAATTAGGGCGTAACTAGCAGACAACTGAAAATACCGTTTTTGAAAGCGAGAAATTCAAAGACGCTATGGACAATGGACACGACAATGGTAAGACCCAGGAGATAAGGATTAGTATCGAGCATAGCCTCCTTCAAGGAATCCTGCTCCTCATCAAGATCTCCTGCTGGTGTCTCTCCGCCGGTTAATAAAGCGCCCAAGGGCCCGCCCTGGGACCACTGATTCCTCATCGACTGTGCAGCGTACAGTTGCCATTTGAACATGGACAACGGTTGCCACGTAATACGTAGAGGCACCGACCTGTAAATTAAATGATTGGTATTCAACCAAGGCTTAATAAGCAATCAAGAAGTTGAATAAAGCTTCCACATGGTAGAGTATTGCACAAGGACGTACTTGACTGTAGTATTAATGGGTTGGTAGTCCTTCGCCAGGTTCCAGTAGTCGTTGACATAAAGAATCGGTTTGTAGTACTCCCCGTCAGAGGTAAACTCGACAACTGCAGTACAAGATCAAATTGATTAGTTCAGTCAGCTTGCCACTTTGACAGAAAAACTGGTGCATACACTGGTCCAGCGGAGACGGCACCGCACCTTGCGTCCAGGCAGTGTAGTCGTTAATGATGTTCAATGTAATATTGGGATGCCAGTGTGAAACGACCTCCTCCTTGATGGTGTCCGCTTTCTAAATAAGAAAAGTATGTTGAGAAGTCACGGGATTGTTGACTCCGGGGACTGCAGTACCATAATCTCTTCCTGCGTGGCAGTCGTAGTGCCCGTCAGCAGGTTGACCGTCCTGCTGTATCGGCGTTTCTTGTACTTGTTGAGCTGTTTGCTGCGGTGAATGGTGTACTTGTGGTTCAGGTGAGTCTTCGGGTCGTCCCCGTTGCGGACGAGGTACGTGTGGAGATAGTATGAGCCATTGTTCTGCACTGTCGTGGACAACGGTAATTCCGTCTCGAACTCGTGAATGCCATCGTTGTTTGGACCTCCAGTCCACTCGCCGTACAAGACGTTCCGCAAGACCCACACTGGCTGATCTGCGTTTTCAAAATCGGGTGTTTCTGGGTTTTCTGACACGAACACATAGAGATCCTGTCACAGAGTTTAAGAAGCGATTGAGAACCAAGTCTAGAGTGTGGCACCAAAAGGTTTACCATTATTGTTCCATTAGCGTATAGATTTGATGAACTTTGCCGCTGCACTGTGCCCGTTTGTCCCGGACCTGTCGTTGGAGTCTGCGGCCGCCTGAACATGGAAGTGATGAAGTAAATGATAAGTGCTCGGAGAATTAATGATTTGGCGATGGCCAGAAAGGACTCGCCGCGCGGTTGCTGCTGCGCCTGGCCTGCTTCACCCGCATTCTGTTGATTAAAGTTCAACAAAAAAATTACTCATTTGCTCGTAAAATTCTATAGTATGGAAAATTACCGCAACCGGCTGATTGGGAGCGACGACAGCCTCCATTTTATATTTCTACGACTGGGCTGGCTGACTCGAAACCACCAGCAAAATGTTTCGTCTGCTACGTATGCTACAAGACTGACATCTGCTGAAATAAAAGACGAAACTTAAATTAACCTATTTAATTCAAACTTATCTATGAAATTCAATGAAAGACTAAAGCTGACTTCAAACGCTTCAGATTAAGTTGTTATTAATATATTTTTAAACGTACCAAAATTGAATCCATATCTTACCGCTAGGTGGCGCGAAAATTTGATTGCCAAGTCGTTGAATGATGTCCGATGGAGAGTTGCAAAACAAAACAAGCGTGACTCAATGGCGTCGTTAACAGAGGACGAAAAGAAGTTGTTTCCTCTCAAAACCGTCAAATCTGTGGTAACACTATTCAAAAGTATTATAACGCGCACACGAGAACCAGATCTGGCCGTACTGTCCATCATCGCCGGTTACATTGAAAACACGTTGACGTGCACAACACATGGACCCTGTGCCAAGATAGAGGCACCAAAGAGTTATTCAACAGCTGGTCACGATGCCGAAGATTTCCCGCCTCTGGAGTTGGATGCGCTCGAGTCGTTGGCCGAAACGTTCAAGTCGCTCATCACAAGCTCGGTCGACGGGCTGGAAGTCAGAGCGGCGGCCACTCGAGAAGTCATTAAACGAGTCTCTGACGTGATATGGAACACCTTGACGAGGAGTTATTACAAGGATCGAGCGCACCTGCAGAATCTCTACAGTTACCTAACAGGTGAGCTGCTGGAACATTGATGGTCACGGTCAGGTCACTTATCAAGTTATCGTGTATTACAGAAAACAAACTGGACTGTTTTGGTGTCGCGCTAGCAGTGACGATCGGCTGTCAGGTACTCGGCTTGTCAGACGTCCATCTCGCTCTTGCGGAAGATCACGCCTGGGTGGTATTCGGGGAAACTGGAACCGAGACGGTCGAAGTGACGTGGCATGGTAAGCCAACTTGACCAGCTGAAATTGTGATATCAGAATCTTAATAAAACATACCGTTCAGGTAAAGGAAATGAAGATCGAAGAGGAGAACCAATTGATGCGGGCATACAAGCAAAGTCCTGGTTGTATGTGACGGGGAAACCTGTAACGGGCGGTAGGTACGTCGAAGTGGCCGCCATAGTTTCGTCGATTAATCCAAGCATCAGCGCGACGGCCGACAGCATGGAAGTGACGGCACTGCAGCAGAGTCTCCTGTGGCTCCTGTACGACACGGGGCACTTGTCCAGATTTCCGATGGCTTTAGGTATCTAGACCAGTTTACCAATTGACGATTACAGCATTATTCATCTGTAATTAATAATATGAAGTAAGTAAAATTATGCGACATCCAGGAAACTTGGCCGATCTGGAAGAGCTGAGTCCGACACCAGGCCGGCCGCCGTGCAGTCAGTTGTTCGCCAGAGCCACCGAAGTCGCCCGCAAGTACTATGACAACTGCCACGTGTATCCCTACACGTACCAAGGTGGATACTTCTACAGAAACCGGCTCTTCAAGGAAGCTTTAGAAAGCTGGGCCAACGCTGCTGATGTGATAAGAAAGTACTGACTTGAATAATAGTTATGTTGTTAAAATGATTAACCTTAAATCTGGTGTCGTGTGAATTTCAGGTACAACTACTCGCGTGAAGACGAGGAAATCTACAAAGAGTTTCTAGAAATTGCCAATGAACTGATCCCCCACGTGATGAAAGTGGAAGGGTCGGGACACAGCCCGCACTGCATACTGAAGGACCCGGAATGCTTTGCCTTCTTGCTGCGCTTCTACGACGGCATCTGCCAGTGGGAGGAAGGCAGCACCACACCGGTCCTTCACATAGGCTGGGCCAAACCTCTGGTCAACACCATATCCAAGTTTGACGCCGAAGTGCGCAGTCACGTGACCATAGAATGCTCCGACGCACAAGAAAACTGCACAGATATTGCCGGTATTTAGTTATCATATTGAACAGAGTATAACTACCCAAGGTGATGTATATTACCTGTATATTAGATATTATATTAAAATTTCAATAAATAAATACTGACGACATGGAAAAATCGATTCCATGAAAATGATGTCAGCTTACGTTAATTATATTGAATTCAGTTAGTAATCAAGCAATCAGTGATAATTAATGGAATGGCCTGGGGATAAAACTATTCAGTTATTACTAAATCTACTTAACTTAGGAAACATTAAATAAACATGAAATATAAAACCATATTTAAACTTAAACTTAAGATTCATCTTAAACTTAAACTTAAGATTCATCTTAAACTTAAAAAAAAATAATTAATTGTGAATAGAAAAACCAAGCCAGGACGACTTGGAACTCGAGTACAAAGACGCCAACGCCAACGATGTTCTGCCCGACTGGCGAAAGGACCCGATCCAGTCAGCCGCCGAACACTCGGCTTCTACCTTGGCTTCCGTCGATTTGGCCGCGTTGACGGACCTGTGCGGTCGAACCCTGCTCAGCCCGGCCTTCTTCCTGGGCAAGCAGCCGTGCGTACTGGGCGCAGCCGCTGCCCCCGCGGTCACTAAAGACGTCAACTGCGCTTTCCGTTCCAGGGTGTCTTCCAGGACGCAGTACGAGCAGCAGCAGCAGCAGCAGAAACCGCGCCTACGGCTGCGAAGTCAAAAGATGGCCGGCCTGAAAGATTTACTGTTAGGCGAAAAGCTAAACACGCAGGCCATCTCCCTGCAGCTGACGGCGCAGAGTCAGGTTCAGCTGGGCGGACGCAAACTGCGCGACGACCTCAAGGAGACCAGGATCGACAAGGAAGCGCTCAAGGACGCCATTTCTTCCAGACCCAAGCGCCAACGTAAAGAATAGTTTCCAGTTTTCAAACTCACCCCGTCTCCTTCTTTGGGGGGTGAATTTCCACCCCCTTGATGGTAACGAGAGCGAATGAGAAATCAAGCGAGTCGTCGTTGTGTTTTGTTTTCATTTTAGTAACAAACTTAGCAGGGTAGTTTATTGTGGTTTAACGCGGCCGGTTGTGAAGGTTTGCCTTAAAACTTGTTGACGTGATTATTTTTTCTACAAATTCAGGAATGGAAGGTATGGTATCAGAGGCCGTGTGGAGATAATTGTCAGCGGTTAAATAATATTTATTTCCCTTTGAAGAAGATGGGTGTCATTCCGCGGAGAGGGCAAAATAAAACGTGGCCAAATTTTTGGGGAAAAAAAAGTTACAAATTAAATCGATCTTTTTTTTGTGGCGAGGGGGTAATATTGGAAATTGATGTACCTGTGCCCTTATATCTGAATCCGCAACAAAAAGAAATTCTAAAGTAATGAAAACGAAGTAATTTAAATTCCCATTTGAAAACCAAACGCTGAAAAGTTGTACAACTTATTGTCGAGTGTAATACAACATTGTGTATCAACTTAAACGTTTTTGTCGTACTTCTCTTGTTTTTTTGTGTTTTTTTTTCAAGTCAATATCGACTTTGAAAAGTTGGAAAGTGGAAGGAAAAACTGGAAATGAAGAAAATCCGGTATTTCGATTAGGAAAACAGCTGGTTACTTTGTCCTCCCATCTGGTTTTTGCCTTCAAAAAATAAATAATTAACCACATAATTTAGTTATTCTTATCAGCATTCGTTATCTGATAATGTTACACGATAATAACAATCAGAATGAATCACTGAAATAATAATATTCAACCAACTATTAATATTAAATAAAAATATTTTGTTGAAAAACCAGAAAATCAAAAATCTCTATTTAAACTGTATAGTGTTTTAGCTACCTTAAGTTTTTAATGCATTTAATATAAGTGTACAACTTCAACCATTTAAATGACTGATATGAAACATGTCATAAAACTAATTACAAACTGAGAATTTAAGAAAAACTATTTTTAAGCGTCCTAATTTTTTATGTTATTTTAAGTTAACTCTATACAACACTCACTTTGATTTAGTACGTTAAATAATAAGTTAACGATATAATATTGAGATTTAAAAAAATAAACAATATATCAGTGCTTATTGATTATTTACATCGGAATTGATGAACCAAAATATAATAATTATTTTTAATTGATTTTAAGTAGAGAAAGACGTTTTATTGCCAATTACTTTTCTTGTGCGACAGCAGCCCGTCTTCGAAGTTCAGACGCCAGGTCGTGTTCGTCGCAGACACGGGACCTATTAGGAGAAAAATTAATTAAATTTTAATTAATAATGACTATGCGCTAATTACTCTCTTCAGTAAAGGTGAAAAAACCGTTCGGGATTCCTCCGCGGCCGGCCGGGCTTGCGCTCTGCTTCGCGTCTGCAAAACCTTGTAATATTAATTACGAATTAATAAAACTAATAAAATTAATATACTAATAAAACAGGGTTAATTTAATTAACGTATTAATAAAGTTAATACAATAATAGAAAAAAACGGCTAGTTGATTAACAAGGTAGCGTAGATAACTAACTAGATAGAATTTAATGCTTCGATGATTATAATTGAAAGATGATAACACGAATTATGAAAATTAATAGGTTATTAGGTAATTTCCAAAATTATATGGTATCGGTGCGACTTCTGACCGTTACTTGTGCGTTTAATCATTTTCAGCGAATTTGCAAAATTGCTGAAAAATTACCGTCATTTTCCGACGGTTTGAAGTAGACAAAGCCAGCTGCTTCTGTATAGAAACAAGAATTAGGCAAACCTCGGTTAATTTGTCTTTCTATCTTTGTTAGTTTAACATGGTGAACTTGATACCACTGTGAGGAGTCCCTGCCGAGAATGCCGAAGAGTCGAAGGTGAATCCCGTATTCGCGGGCTTTTTTGGACCTGGGTTAAAAACAAACAAAACAAAGATATTTAGACAGTTGTAATTTGTCTTAAGTTCACATATGACGAATGCATGTAAACAGATAAAATTTCAGACAAAATTAATAATAATACTGTAATAGATGGCAGATAGGTGCGTCGACATTAAGAGGCAGTTAGATAGAAAGAGTTATGTATAGATAAGTTGATAGGTAGACGTAGACATGGATAAGTAGATATAGGTTAACAGGCAGATAGACAAATAAAGGCGCATAGTAGATCGACAGGTAGGTAGCAAGTTAATTAATTAGCTAGATAATTAGTATGGAGAATGAGAAATAGTTAGCGAGTATAGAGAAAATAAATCAATCGGAAAAACGAGTGGAATTATACCCTGGCGCGGTGATCGTTCCGCCGGACTATTAAAGGGATCACGAGCCGGTACCGGACCTGCACAGATGAATTAGAACTTCTCACGTCGTAGACCATAGAGAACCATAGACACATAGGGTAGTAGGTAGGTAGATTGACAGGTAGATAGTAGGTAGATAGAGAGATAGATAGACAGATAGATACGTAGATAAACCGGAGGAACATTTGAAATATTACCCTGTCGCTGTGATCGTTTCGGCGGAAGATGAAAGGGATCTCGTGCCGGTCTCGGACCTACAGAAACAAAACAAAACTTTTTCCAAGTCAACAAGTTGATAGACATTTTTGCAAAGTAAGAACCATAGACACATAGAGCAGGTAGGTAGATAGACAAGTAGGTAAGTAGTTAGGTAGATAGATCGATAGATTGATAGATAGATAGGTAAATAAACAGGAAAGACGACTGGAATTATACCCTGGCGTGGTGATCGTTCCGGCGAACTATTAAAAGGATCCCGACCCGGTCCTGGACCTAGACACATGATTAAAAAAAAAACTCTAAAATCATCAACAAGTTAACGGTTCTTTTTGGAAAGTAAGAACCAAAGACACGTAGAGTATAGTAGGTAGGTAGCCAGACAGGTAGTTAGTTAGATAGATAGACAGATAGATAGTCAGGTAGATAGATAGATAGATAGATACGTAAATAAACTTATTGAAATACTGCTCTGTCGCGGTGTACGTTCCGGCGAACTATTAAAAGGATCACGGTCTAGTCTGAGACCTATAGAAAGAAAATAAAACTTTGAAACCAACAGTTTTTAATGAGTTAATGGGTTGTTTTCAAGTTAGGAAACGCAGATCATAGCCAAACAGACGGATAAACAGGTAGACGGAGGGACGTAGGTAGATAGACACATATAATTAGATGGACAGATAGATAGATAGATAGATATACAAGTAGATAGTTAGTGGGAGGGACGGATGGATCGATGGATTGATGAATACGAAGACAGATAGATAGATAGATGGATGGATAGACATGTAGATAGGTAGTTGGTGGAATGGGCGGACGGATAGTTAGGATGGATACATAGATGGACAGAGAGACAGATAGGTAGTTAGTGGGATTGACGGATGTATAGCTGGATGGATGGATAGATAGATAGTAGTTGGTGGGATGGACGGATGGATAGTTGGATGGATGGATCAATAGATAGACAGAGGGACAGATAGGTAGTTAGTGGGATGGGCGGATAGACAGCTGGATGGATGGATGGATGGATAGATAGATATTGAGGGATGGACGGATGGATGGATGGTTGGATGGATCAATAGATAGACAGAGAGACAGACAGGTAGTTAGTGGGATGGGCGGATGGACAGCTGGATGGATGGATGGATGAATAGATAGATAGATATTAAGGGATGGACGGATGGATAGTTGGATGGATGGATCAATAGATAGACAGAGAGACAGATAGGTAGTTAGTGGGATGGGCGGATGGACAGCTGGATGGATTAATGGATAGATAGATAGATAGATAATTAGAGGGATGGACGGATGGATAGTTAGATGGATGGATACATAGATAGACAGATCAATAATTCACAATACCCTGACGCGGAGAACGCTCTACTGGACTGTCAAAATGAACACGGACCGGTCTCGGACCTGCAGAAATCAAATACAACTTATAAACCAATCAGTACATCAACCAGTTCATAGAAATTGTTGCTAAATAAGGAACAAAAAATAAAAGAACCAGTATTAATTCCAACCACGGGAAATATTTTTTTTTAATTTAAATTTGATTCTCAATTAGTATACGGGTTAACCTGGGGGCCTGGGCGTTTCGAACAGCCGGATTGGGCGTAAACTGACATGAGGAAATTGGCCCGAGTTTGAACTCTCGACCTTGGGAGTACGCGGCACGCAAGGACTCGATATTGATGAGCCTGGAATTTGATTTATTTAATATTTAAAAAAACAGTTGATAAGAGTAACTTGTAATAAATCAAATAGAAAAATTAGATCAGCAGAATCTATTTAAAATTACATATTAATATAATACAGTGATAATGTATGATAATAATAAACCGCCGTATCGCGCAGCACAGGCTGTAAGTTTAATAAACGATTCAATTCATTCATTCTAATTAAGACGGTAAAGTGAAATTATTTACCTTCGGACTGATGACCACCAGCAGCACCCGGCGGACTTTCCGTATCTTTAGAGAGAGGGAGAATATCTGGTTTATCATATTAGCTTCATAGGAAGCTCAACTGCAGCCTTAAAGACTAAGCAGCAATCAACTTGCTTGTAACTGCAGGATTTTTCCGAATCCGTATAATAAAAATAATCTATAATTACACATCATTATATGCATACAGTATTAATTTATAAATAGATATAAATAACCTATATAGGTTATAGATAAATAGATGGATAGTACATTTGCTGGATCGTCCGGCGCTTTCTTCCGAAAAGGTCGAGTAGGACAGCGATTTCCCCGAGCCGACCGTACTCGTCTCGTGAGCCGTACCTGAAATGAATAACCGGATACACCAATCGAAATCAGCTTTAACTCTAATTTGAGGCAAATACTTTTACTTACTCTGCAATGGGCTGGTCGTTCTGGCAGTCTCGCGCGGCTCTGTTTCAATCAATTTTACACACACTTAGAACGTAGTTCAATTTCGTGTAATTGATGCTAACCAATAGAATTTGACCAAACTAACTGATCTCATAGAAATTTAGTTTAACCATGTAAATTCGTTTCTACACGACATCAATTGCGGTTTTAAATTTTCATGCAAATAAATTGCATTCGAAGCTTGACACGTCATTAATTAAACTATACCTACTAATTAGTTTTATAGACATCGAATTTAACCACTAATTAGTTTTAATGTGACGAAATTCATTAACTAAATGTACTGTGTAAATACATTTCATATGAAAGTTGACACGTAGAATTAATTAAATTGTCCCTGCTCATTGATCACGTACGGTATTTAAGTTAACCAGGCCTGACATTATGTAATATTAATGATTAACTAAGGTCCTGAATGATCAATTTCATATTAAATTTAACTTAGTAATCTTTTTATTTGATGTAATTAACTAATTGACTAAAAGTACCAACTAACTGATCTCGTACAATCTTTAACCATGCAATTTAATCTTATGTTAATTACTGATATTAAAAAAAAAGGTTAGTTCAGTATTTCCTTACTCTGCAATGGGCTGGGTGATCCGGCAGTCTCGCGCTGTTGTTCTATTAACATCAATTCAAATTTGTTAAAAATTACCAAAACCCAATGGAAAAAGTTGCAAACACTACCAGTACGGCTCAACCATCTGCTTCGATACACGTTTGTCGGCTGCTGATGAGGCAACACCGGTGCTGGGCTGGCGGGGGCTTCCTGTTGGCTCCACATATCTGATATCAACAACCATGGATATAGTATTTGATACAGATGGTATTTCATTGATATGAGATGATATCTGGATGACTAGTTTTACTGTAACTCTATTAAAGTTTATAATAACTCTGATTTAAACGATATATCGAATGTACTATATTAGATGTTTTTAGATTTGCGTTGATGCGTAAAACGGATAACCTCTGCGGCTGCCATACGTGTTGTCCACCGATGCC
>JAIQCU010002030.1:0-13877 GCA_022114935.1 Leptestheria dahalacensis
TCGCGGTCGGTGGCAATCTCGCGGTCGGTCTGATCGTGTTCGTGATCATCACCGTGGTGCAGTTCATTGTGATTACCAAGGGTGCCGAGCGCGTTGCGGAAGTCAGTGCGCGTTTTTCCCTTGATGCGATGCCCGGCAAGCAGATGAGCATTGACGGTGACATGCGCGCCGGGACCATCGATGCCAACGAGGCCCGCCGGCTGCGCAGTCTGGTGCAGAAGGAGAGCCAGCTCTACGGGGCGATGGATGGCGCGATGAAGTTCGTTAAAGGCGACGCCATCGCCAGCATTCTCATCATCATCATCAATATCTTTGGCGGCATCTCGATCGGGATCTTCATGCATGGAATGAGCGCCGGCGATGCGATGTCGGCCTATGCGATTCTTTCGGTCGGTGACGGGCTGGTCACGCAAATTCCGGCACTGCTGATCTCGCTGACCGCCGGCATCATCGTGACGCGTGTACCTGGAGAGCAGCGTCGCAATCTTGCCGCCGAGGTTTCCGATCAGATCGGCCGGCAACCGATGTCGCTGGTGCTGGCGGGCCTCGTGCTGATGGTCTTTGCCTTCATTCCAGGCTTCCCTGCACCTTATTTTCTGGCGCTTGCAGCGCTGTTGTTTGGTACGGGCTGGGTGCTAAACAAGCGCAAGGCCGCAGGCGGACAGACGCATGCCACCGGAGAGGCAAGTGGCGCAGGCCGGCAGGCGCTGGCGCCGGGTGCCGAGCCATTTTTAGTGAGCGTCGGCAAGGAGTTGCTGCATCCCAAACCCTTGGCTGAAAGCCTGGAAAAGCTGCGTGGGGACAAGTTCGAGCAGTTGGGCATTCTGCTTCCAGACATTCGTATCGGTGCGGGCGGCACTGGGCTGCGCCAGTTCGAGGTGATGATTTACGAGGAGCCGGTGCTCGCGGTCGAAGTGCCGGAGCGCATGGCGCTCGCCGACATCAGCGCCCCTCCGCTGCCAAACGCGGCGCGCAAGGTGCCACTGCCGTTTGGCGGTTTGCAGCTGCAGTGGCTTGATGAAGACACCGCAGCGATGCTGGAGGGTGCTGGCCTGCGAATCTACCGGGACGAGGCCATCATTGCGCATTGTGTTGCGGTCGTGGTTGACCGCTATGCGCCCGAGTTCATCGGTATTCAGGAGACGCATTTCCTGATGGACGCGATGGAGGGACGCTATGGGGAGCTTGTCGCCGAGGCACAGCGCCAGTTGCCGGTCGGCAGGACCGCCGAGGTGTTGCAGCGTCTGGTTGAAGAGGGCATATCGATCCGCGACATGCGCTCGATCCTTGAGGCGCTTGTCGAGTGGGCGCCGAAGGAGCGCGATGTGGTGATGCTGACCGAGTACGTGCGCCTCGCGCTCAGGCGTCATATTGTCGTGCGCCATCGGGGGCCGAGCGGGATGATCGCAGCGTGGACCCTGAGCCAGTCCCTTGAAGAGATGGTGCGGGAGTCCGTCCGCCAGACCTCGTCGGGCACCTATTCGGCGCTATCGCCGGATGACAATCGGCGGATTCTCGAAAGCATCCGCCGCATGGTTGACACCATGCCATCAGAAGCCGCGGTCCTGTTGACGGCGATCGATGTGCGGCGCTTCGTGCGCAAGATCATCGAGCGTTCAATGTTCAGGCTGCCAGTGCTGTCGTTTCAGGAAATCGGTGATGAAGTCGAACTCAAGGTTCTGGGAAACATCGATCTGATCGAGGTTTGGCATGATGCGCTTGCCTGATGCCGATGTCCTGATGGCCCAGCTGGCGGGCCGGCTCGGGCACTTCGAGGAACCTCCGGTTGAACCGGTGTGGGGTCGGATCGAGGAAGTCGGCCCGGTGCTGATGCGGGCCACCTTGCCGGGCGCCGGCCTGGGTGAGCTGTGCCAGGTGGATCAAGATGGCCTGGAGGCCGAAGTCGTCGGCATTGACGGTGAGCATGTGCTGCTCTCGCCATTTGCCGAACCGGTCGGCTTGCGGGCGGGATGCGCAGTGCGCGCCCTGGGGCATGGTCATCGCATCGCGGTTGGCGCGCATCTGCTTGGCGGCGTTGTCGATGGCATCGGCCGCATGCTGAGAGGTGGGGCACCTCGCGGTGCGGTCGAGTACCGCACGCTCGAAGCGTTTGCCCCCAATCCGCTGCTGCGCAATCCGATCAGCGCGCCGCTGCCTGTCGGGATACGTGCGATCGATGGCTTGCTGACCTGTGGCCGAGGCCAGCGTATGGGGATCTTCGCCGCCGCTGGGGGTGGAAAGAGCTCGCTGCTCGGGATGATGTGCGACGGCACCGAGGCCGAAGTGATCGTGCTGGCGCTAATCGGCGAGCGTGGCCGCGAGGTGCGCGAATTTCTCGATCATGTGTTGACGCCCGAGTCGCGGTCACGCACCGTCGTCGTCGTCGCCACCTCCGACCGGCCGGCGCTCGAACGGCTCAAGGCGGCGTATACGGCGACGACGATCGCCGAGTATTTCCGCGATCAAGGTAAGGACGTGTTGTTGATGATGGACTCGCTGACGCGTTTCGCCCGGGCGAATCGCGAGATTGGGCTCGCGGCGGGTGAGCCGCCGACCGCAGGCAGCTTTCCACCGAGCTTCTTTGCGCGCCTGCCGCGCCTGCTCGAACGCGCCGGTCCGGCGCCGGTCGGCAGCATCACCGGGATCTACACGGTGCTGGTCGAAGGCGACAACATGAACGAGCCGGTCGCCGATGAGGTGCGCTCGATCCTTGACGGTCACATCGTGCTGTCGCGCAAGCTCGCGCAGGAAAATCACTACCCGGCGATCGACATTCCTGCGAGCATCAGTCGCGTCATGACGCAGGTGGTGACGCCTGAACACGCACAGCATGCATCGCGTCTGCGGCGCATGCTCAGTTTGTATGCCGAGGTTGAACTGCTGGTGCGGGTTGGCGAGTATCAGCGCGGCAACGACGCCGAAACCGATGAAGCGATTGACCGGAAGGCGGCGATTCGACGTTTTTTAGTGCAAGGCCCGGGTGAGCGTGCCTCATTCTCCGAAGTGCTGGCCATGCTCGAAGACGTGGTCAGTGCCCCATGCTGAAGCGTTTGCTGGCGATCAAGGTGCGTCATGAAGGCACGATCCGTCAGCGCCTCGGCATGTTGCGGCATCAACGCGACGAACTGCAGGCGGAGTGCGCGCGCATTGCGGCGCAAAGACAGGAAATCGAGAGCCGACGCGTCGCGCTGTCGCAAGTGACCGGGATGATGACGCGTGATGCATTCGATCGTCACCGGAGCCGGTTGGGCCATTACTTCGAACGTGACGCGATGCTGCTGGATCGCCTCGGACGCTTGCACCAGGAACTGACCGCGAATGCCGACGCGGAGAAAGAAGAGCAAAGACGGCTCGGCAAGAATTTGATCGAGCAGGAAAAGCTCGCCTATCTGATGGAGCGTATGTGATGAGTCATTCGGTCGAGCCCGCCAGGCAGCCGGCAGTACAGTCCAAGGACGAGCGCTCTGATCGCGGCAATGATTATGGCCATCATCGCGGCAATCATGGCGGCAAAGATCGCTTGCGTCGCGGCTTTGAAGTGGCACTTGATGCGGCGCTTGAAGCTGCGGCTGGCCTGACGCAGGTTCCGCCAGGTGCCGATCGCAGGGCCGGCGGGCATGAGCACTTCGCTGGACTGAATGCCGATGCAAGCCGCCGGCGTGTGGCCGAGGCAATTCGTGCCGAGGCCGGGCAGGCCATGTTATTGCGCGGGCAAGCGGTAGACCTGCAATTGCTGTTGCACCGGCTCCCGCAAGAGGACCTGCATCTGCGCCTCGCGCATGGTGCGCTGGCCGGCTTGGAGATTCAGGTGCGTCGCCGGGGTGAGCATCTGACCGTCCGCCTGAAACATGAGGACCGTTCGCGCGCGCCACAGGTTGCGCAACTTTGCGCGCAGATTTCGGAGGTTCTCGGCCAGTTGCTGGGCCGCGCGAATGTCGATGTGATGCCCGGAGACGCCCATGTGGCCCCCACCCGTTGATGGCGACGGCGCCTTGATCTTGCGCGACCTTGGCTTTCGCTGGATGAAGGCCGAAGAGGCCCGTGAGATCGTTTTCGAATATCGCGGCGGCGGCGGCGATGGTCTGCAGCTGACCGCGCAGGCCGGTGCCGACACGCTGCATCTCTGGGTGCCGCAAGCCGCCTGGTGCGCATGGGTTTCGGAGCTTCTGCCGATCGGCGCCTGGGAGGATGTTGCCGATGATCTTGGCCCGGTGCTTGCGCAGTGGACGCTGTTGCCCTTGCAGTCGTCTTTGGTCGAGTTATCGGATGCGGCCGTGATGACCGGACTGGTGGATGCGAAGCTTGCGCCGTGCCACATCGATGACGCGCCAGGGTGGTGGATCACCTTGCAGGAGGGGGCGCGCCTGTTGCCGATGAAAGTGGTTCAGGCGCCCGCAGGCTGGTTGTTCCGGCTGGCTGCCGGAATGCGCCTGCTGGGCCCGGTGGCCCATGTGGAGTCGCTTGCATTGACGGTTCTGGCCGGATGGGTCCGCCTGCCGGCATCGACATGGGGAACGCTGAGATCAGGCGATGTGGTCATGCTTGAGCCTGGCGCCGATCCTGATACCGGACGTCTGTGGGCCAGGTTTGGCGAGCTTTGCCTGACGCTGTCGTGCGCGGCGGCTGCCGACCTGGGCGATGCCGAAAAAGATTCCGCGACCACAGTCTTCCGGGAGACATCGAACACCACGCAGGGTGCTGATGAGTCTGACTCACGCGCGATGCGACTGCTTGCCGCGCACATTGAACCGGACTGGCGGACGAAAGCGTCCGGGCCCGGCGACGTGCAATGCGTGCTGGCGGAAATGGGGCAGGTTCATCTGCCCGCCAGTCAGTTCGCCGCGATGGCGCTCGACGGCACGATCACGCCGCGCCTGAGCCGTAACCGCGCGATCCTGCTGCGCGACCCGTTCGGGAATCTGCTGGCAACGGGGGGGCTGGTGCAGGTGGGGCGGCGTCTGGCGGTCTGCATCGGCGACATCACGACCGGGTACGCGCAGATGCCGCAAATTGCCACGGGCAAGGTGCTGGCGATGGCTGCAGATCAGGTCGATACCTGATGCGCCAGACGGTGCTTGAGACCAACATCAGCATACGTCGCGCCGGAGTACGCCATGAGCCTGCTGGAACAACCGCTGCACCTGATCTCGCTTCTTTTCATCATTTCCATGGCGCCGATGCTGATCGTCACGGGAACCAGCTTTCTGAAGCTGTCCGTGGTCTTTTCGCTATTGCGCAATGCGCTTGGCGTGCAGCAGGTGCCGCCCAATATGGCGATGTACGGATTGGCGCTGATTCTGACGTTTTTCATCATGGCCCCGGTCGGTATGGAAATCCAGGAGCGCCTTGCTGAGTCGCCGGTGAGCATGGAGTCTCCCGATTTTCTTGTAAAGGTGGATTACGCGGTGCTGTCGCCGTACCGCAGTTTTCTTGTCAAGCATGCTTCGCGTGAGCAGGTGAAGTTTTTTTCCGATATTGGCAACCGCATCTGGCCAGAAAAATACCGGGCACGAGTTTCGCCGGATTCGTTGCTGGTGCTGATTCCCGCTTTTTCCATCAGCCAGCTGATCGAGGCTTTCAAGATCGGGCTGCTACTCTTCCTGCCGTTCCTGGCAATCGATTTGATCGTCTCGAACATCCTCCTGGCGATGGGGATGATGATGGTCTCGCCAATGACGATTTCGATGCCTTTCAAGCTGCTGGTGTTCGTGCTTGTCAGCGGCTGGGAAAAGCTCCTTGGACAATTGGTGTTGTCTTATGGATGAAGCGATCATTGCCCATCTCGCGCGCGAGATGCTGTGGTTGGTGCTGTTGCTGTCACTGCCGGCCGTGGTGGTTGCCTCTCTGGTCGGCGTGATTGTCAGCCTGATCCAGGCGCTGACACAGATCCAGGATCAGACCGTGCAGTTGCTGTTCAAGTTGATTGCTGTTGCCGTGACGCTGGTGGCCAGCTATCACTGGATGGGGCAGACCATGCTGACCTATACCACCGAGGCATTTTACCAGATCAGCCGGATGGGGCCATGAACGAGGCGGCGATCGTCTCTGAATGGATCGGCAGCCTGGCGATTGCGATGATGCGTCCGCTGGGTATGTTGATCATCTTGCCGTCGTTGAACCGTGGATCATTGGGGAGCGGTTTGCTGGTCAGCGGTGTGGCGCTGATGATGGCGATTCCGGCGATGCCAGCGGTGCATGAAATTCACCAGACGAATGCCCCGGCGGGTGCTGCGGGATTTGCCTTGCTGCTGGCAGGCGAAATGCTGCTGGGCGCATTCATTGGCTTCGTCGCGGCCATTCCGTTCTGGGTGGTGGACATGGCTGGCGTGGTCATGGATACGATGCGCGGGGCTTCGATGTCCGGCATGATCAATCCGCTGCTTGGCGACTCTACCTCCATCTTTGGCATGTTCTTCAGCCAGGTGCTGACGGTAATGTTTTTCGTCCTCGGCGGGTTCGAGGCGCTGCTCGTCGCGTTCTACGAATCGTACCGGTCGCTGCCGCCAGGCCAGGGCGTGACCATCGATGGACGGCTGCTGGTCTTTCTGCAGAACCTCTGGCACATGATGTATGCGCAGGCGATGACCTTCGCGATGCCGGCGATTGTCGGCATGCTGATGGTGGATATCGCACTCGGCTTCGTCAATCGTTCGGCGCAGCAACTCAATGTGTTTTTCCTGTCGATGCCTCTGAAGAGCGCGATCACCGTCTTCATGGTCATCATCAGCGTCAGCCATGCGTTTGGCAGCATGCAGGGCGATTTGAAAGCGGTCGGGCCTGAGCTGCGGCGGTTGATGGGAATTCTGGGATGAGCGAGAAAAACCAGGAGCCCACCGAGAAAAAGAAAAATGACGCGCGGAAAAAAGGGCAGGTCGCGAAAAGTACGGAGGTGACCAGTGCGTTGCAACTCATTGCCTTGCTCGCCTATCTGCATTTCGAGGGCATGGCCCTGCTGCAGAGCATTCAAGCAATTGTCGAGGTCACGATCCATGTTGCCAACGAGGACGTCTCCCATGCGTTCAACCAGGTGCTGTGGACGATTGCCGTGACCTTCACGCGTTTTCTCGGCGGCATGATGGCGCTGCTGATCGTCGTCACCATGCTCGCCTATCAGGGCCAGACCGGGCCTTTGCTTGCGCCCGAAGCGCTGCTGCCGAAGCTCGATAAGCTCAATGTGGTGGCCAATCTGCAGAATATGTTTTCAATGAAAAGCCTGTTCGAATTCGGCAAGTCGCTGTTCAAGGTGGGGCTGCTGACCTTGATTTTCTTTTACTTGATTCGGCAGTACGCGCCATCGCTCCAGTATCTGCCGATGTGCAGCGTTGAGTGCGGTCTGTTCACCGCAGTCAGACTGATCGCCTGGATGTGGGGAGCTCTGATCGTCTTTTACATTGTCTTTGGCATCGCTGACTTTGCCTTCCAGCGTTACACGGTTCGCAAAGACTTGATGATGTCGTTCGAGGATGTCAGGCAGGAATACAAGGACTCGGAGGGCAATCCGGAAATCAAGGGCCGTCGTCGCGAACTTCATCAGGAGGTTCAGAGCGGCAGTCTGGCGGGCAAGGTCAAGCGCTCGTCGGTGGTAGTGCGCAACCCCAGCCATATCGCCGTCTGTCTCTACTACCGTAAAGGGGAAACGCCTTTGCCCCAGGTGCTGGAGCTGGGACAGGGGTTCCGCGCGCTGCATATCGTGCGTCTCGCCGAACGAGCCGGTGTGCCGGTCGTGCAGAACATCCCGGTCGCGCGCCGGCTAGCGGCCGAAGTGGCGCCAGGGCAGTACATTCCACCCGCGCTGTTCGAGCCGGTTGCGCACATCCTGCGTATGGCGATGAACCTGACCTATGAGCCGCAGACCGCGACGCCTACCGGCAATGCATTAGTGGAGCGCAGCGCACATGAGGGCGTGGAATGAGTGCGCATGAAACCGCAGGCAACAGCGTGAGCATCGTCCCCGGATTGATGCCCAGGTGGTGGTGTATCGGCATGGCGCTCGCACTGCTTGGGTCTGCTGCGGTTGGGTACGCGAATCAAGCCGGCGATGAGGCGGGCCGAGGGCAGGGCGCTGACACGGTCGTGCCATCAGCCCTTCCTCTTGTCGCCGTGCCCGCCATGCCGAGAGCCGCGTTGCCTTTCGTTGAACTGATTCGCACTGTTGCCGGGGAATACGGGCTTGACGAACATCTGCTGCATGCGGTGATCGGTGTCGAGTCCGCCTACCAGTCAGGTGCCGTCTCTCCAAAAGGCGCGATTGGCTTGATGCAGGTGATGCCGGAAACCGGCGCACGTTTCGGCTTTCTGCGCCTTGAAGACCCGGCAACCAATGTTCGTGCGGGTGCGCATTACCTGAAGTGGCTGCTGGAGCGCTTCGATGATGACCTCGCGCTGGCACTCGCCGCCTATAACGCCGGGGAGGGCGCTGTGTTGCGCCATCAGCGCAAAGTACCGCCGTTCCCGGAGACGCGCGATTATGTGCACAAGGTGCTGGCGCGATATGAAACGAAATACGCAATGAAATACGGCAACGAGCGTGCTGATGTGGTTGGCCCGCGCAGGATGACACCGATCACGTCGGCAGCTTCGGCTGCAACGGCACACGCCGCAAGTTCAGGTGTCGCCGCTAGTCCTATAGCCGGCGGCATCCTGAGTTTACGGCTGATGGCCGACCTGCTGCTGCTGGCGCCGCCCCGGCCGGTTGCAGTGTGTGCTGACCATGAACAGCCGACGCAGGGCCGTCGTTCGCGGCGCGGCGCCCGGGCTCGCGAGGCGTCTGTGGTCGGCTGCGGCTAGGCCGGGTTTTTGGGTGATTTCTGCTGATTCGAGGTGATAACGGCAGTCGGCAAGTTTGCAGTCTGACTGGACGATGTCGCGCCAATCGCTCGATCATGCGGAAGGCGTCAGCAACGGCAGGCGGGGCTGAGCAGATCGGACAGCGCGGCTGGCAGGACGACCACCGGTGAAAAACCGCCGCCTGCCGTGCGGAAGTTGGTCGTCTGACCGGAATAGGTACGGGCGGCCAGCAGCTGAATTTGACCGCGGTAGCTGTAGGCGCGCAGGTCCAGTTTCAGACGTGTCTGCTGGCCGTCGACATCCACCAGGCGTTCGCTGGGCGGCACCAGCTCTTGCGCGACAAAGCCGCCCTGCGTGATTTCTGCCCATGATTTGCGTGTCAGCTTGTCGCCGCGAAATGCGGCCTTGCCACCATATCCAGCCAGCGGTTTGAAGAACAAAGAGCGGCGACGTGCCCACAATGCATCGGCGTTGTCGGTGGTGACAAGCTCGGTGCGCGGCATCATGGCATTCAATATTTCTCGATCCGCAGCACTCGCGCCCCAGGACGCCAGCATGGCGTCGTCGCTGAGAACGGCCAGATTACGCTTGTTTGCATGCAGCGCGTGCGCGCGCGGATGTGGCGTGACGACGGTGGCGCCGGCTTCGTAGGCGGCGCGCAAGGCTGCGTGCGATGGCTCTGCGAGGTCGAAGTCAGTCAGCCGGTTGTAGACCAGATCGACCGGCCATCCTTCGGGCAGCGCGGGATGCCACAACGTTTGATCGTGCCAGCGCAGATCACGCGGATCGGCGACGACCGCTGCCAGACCTTCTTGTGCAAACAGGCGGCGCGCCATTTCGAATTCGGGAGCGAGGTATTGCGTTTCGGGCGCGTCATCAAGGATCAGCACCGTGCGCCATTGGGCGTCACCGCGTTGCGCTTGCCATTCGGCCTTGAACATTGCCATGAACGCGGCCTCAGGCTGCCCCGTGCCGCCGCGCAGTGGCAACGGCATTTCCGCGGACATGGGCGTGCAGCACCGGCTGTGGGCGCGCGCCAGCGCGGCATTGAGGAAAGCACCACCGGCATTGGTGTTGATCTCGATCAGTCGCGGGCCTTGGTTGCCGATGTGGAAGTCATAGCCCATGAACGCGCCGACCGGCCCGAAGGCATGTTGGGCGATGGCTGGCGCGCCCTCCAGGACGTGCGTGACATAGCCCGGCAGGGCGATTACGCGCTCAAGGGCGGTGATGCCGAGGGCCACTTGCCGCCACATCTCTTCGTCGAGGAATACGGCCGTGCTTGAAAACAGATGCGGGTGGCTGAACGACAGCCGCTCGGTGAGTCCCAGCAGGGCGGGCTCGGTTTCGAGTTGCGCGCACAGCAGCGCCGGATCCAGTGTGCGGCATGCGCAGCCGAGGTTGAGCGCTTCAGCCAGGTTCATGGTGTCTTTCCTTTCAAATTCTGCGCGAGACAGGCGCCGGCCACCATCTTGATGTGGCCTGCAGGCCCGCTGCCAACCCGCATCATGGGCCCATTCTTGAGCAAGCGGCACGCGGATTCGAGGTTGAGCGTTTGCATGAAGGTCTGCGGAGCCGATGTGGCTGATTATCCGTTGAGCACTTGAGTCCAGCGCCGGTGGGCTGCATCTACATCACCAAATTGCTTGGCGGCCCAGCCGGCATCGAAGTAGGTGGCGCGGTAACGTTCGCCGCTGTCACACAGGAGCGACAGGATGGAGCCTTGTTCGCCGCGATCCCGCATCTCCTGCGCGAGTTGCAGCATGGCCACAAGGTTGGTTCCGGTTGAGGGGCCGACTGGACGCCCAAGCAGATCAGACAGCGCACGCATGGCGCCCACCGAATCGGCATTGGCCACTACCGTCATGCGATCGACCAGCGTTGGCAGGAAACTCGCTTCCACCCGGGGGCGGCCGATGCCTTCGATGCGTGATCCGGGCGCGGTTAGCGTGGTGTCGCCGCTGGCGTGATAGGCGGCGAATACCGAACCTTCGGGGTCGGGCACGCACAGGCGCGTGGTGAGCCGGCGATAGCGCAGGAAGCGGCCGATCGTGGCGCTGGTGCCGCCAGTGCCCGCCGCCGCCACGATCCAGTGCGGCACCGGGTGGCGCTCGCATGCCATCTGCTCGAACATGCTTTGCGCGATATTGTTATTGCCGCGCCAGTCGGTGGCACGCTCGGCATAAGTGAATTGATCCATGTAATGCCCGCCACGCTCGTGCGCGAGTTGTCGGGCGGCGCCATAGACCTCGCCAGCGTGACTGACAAAATGACAGTCGCCACCGTTAAAACGGATCAGCGCCACCTTCTCTGCCGAGGTGCTGCGCGGCATCACCGCTACGAATGGCAGGCCGAGCAGGCGTGCGAAATACGCTTCGCTCACTGCGGTCGAGCCGCTTGACGCTTCCACCACGGTCATTCCCGGGCGTAGCCAGCCATTGCATAGCGCGTAAAGGAACAGCGAGCGTGCGAGCCGGTGTTTGAGGCTGCCGGTCGGATGGGTCGATTCATCCTTCAGATAAAAATCGATGCCCAGCGCGGCCCAGGCGGGTAGTGGCAACGCGATGAGGTGCGTGTCGGCGCTACGGCAGAAGTCTGCTTCGATGCGCTCAATGGCATGGTGGGTCCAGTCAGTGGCCATCAGTGAACTCAAGACGATTGATCATTACGGTTGGTGGGATGCAGTGTAAGGCAGGCGCCGGCAGTCCGGCTTGACCTTACCCTTGAGAAAAGGATCCCTTATTGATTGTTTCAATACTGGCCAGGAGATACGGAATGACAAAGACGGCGAGGTCGCGCGACACGCTGGAGTCCGGGCAGGAGGCGGTAAGGTTGGTGCAAACGGGGCAAAGCATGGCGGCGGTATCGCGTCGCCTTGGCATTGTTGAGCAGACCTTCTTCAACGGAATCAAGGCCAGCCGGGAAGGTCGGCTCAATGGGGCGGACAGCAAGCCGGTGAGCGCCGGGTAGATGAAAATCAGCCAACTGCACGCCGAACTGGCCCGTGTCAGGATGGAGGGCGAGATCTTGAAGAAGGCCACGGCGTGCTTCGTGAAAAAGGCGCTGTGACGTGATTCCGCCGTCGCCCGGACAAGAAGCGGCCTGATCTTCCATCGCGACCTTGGCAGTCAGACGAGGTCGTCGACTGGATGACGTGCTACGACAGCCGCAGGCTGCGTTCAACGCTGGGCTACATCAGCCCAATGCAATACGAGAAGAACTGGCTCTCGTCACAACCGGAAACAGCAAACATGTGACTCGGCGATGGGATTCGCATTTCGAGGGTGCGCTCAAATTGTCTTCATGCGGTTGGATTTGTTATCCGCAAACTGGCATGATCCCGTGTCACTCCACCACGAGAGCGCCTCATGGCCCATGCCCAGCCCCATGCGTCGGCTGCCGACGCACCCATCGTCACTAAACATGGCGTCTGCAATCTCTGCGAAGCCATCTGCGGACTGACCTTTCAGGTTCAGGGCGAAGGCCAGCAGGCCCGCATCGTCGGCGTCAAGGGCAATGACGCCGACCCGCTCTCGCGCGGCCACATCTGCCCCAAGGCCGTAGCGCTCAAAGATCTCCACGAAGACCCCGACCGCTTGCGACGACCCGTGCGCCGCGTGGTCGAAAACGGCGTCACCCGCTGGGAGCCCATCGGCTGGGAACAGGCCTTCGACCTAGTGGTCGAAGGCTTGGCCCGGGTGCGCGAGCAACACGGCTCCAACGCCGTGGCCATCTACCAGGGCAATCCCAACGTGCACAACTGGGGCAACATCACCCACGGCCATCTGCTCCTTAGCCAACTCAAGACCCGCGCACGTTTTTCGGCCACCTCGGTCGACCAGTTGCCGCACCACGTCGTCGCCCACTGGCTCTACGGCCATCAGATGGCCATCCCCATCCCCGACATCGACCGTACGGCGTACATGTTGGTGCTGGGCGGCAACCCGCTGGCCTCCAACGGCAGCCTCATGACGGTACCTGACGTGCGCGCGCGCTTCAAGGCCCTGAAAGCCCGGGGCGGCAAGCTGGTCGTGGTTGATCCGCGCCGTACCGAAACCGCCGCCATCGCCGACGAGCACCTGGCCATCGACCCGGGCAGCGACGCTGCCTGGCTGCTCAGCTTGATCCACACTCTGTTCGCCGAAGCGCTGACCGCGCCGGGCGCCCTCGAGCCGCTGCTGGACGAGGTCCACGCGGTGCGCGACGCGGTCGCCCCCTTTAGCCCCGAAGCCACCGCTGCCCACACCGGCATCGACGCGGCCACCACCCGGCGCATTGCCCGCGAACTGGCCGCCGCGTCGACACAAGGCGGGGGCGTGGCCTATGGCCGCATGGGCGTGTCCACGCAAGCCCATGGCGTGGTCTGCCAGTGGGCCATCCAGGTCATCAACCTGCTGACGGGCAACGTCGACCGCGAAGGCGGCGCTCTGCTCACCAGCCCCGCGCTCAACCTTATCCAGATGAAGTTGATGGGCCCCGGTCACTTTGACGTCTGGCGCAGTCGCGTGCGCGGGGCGCCTGAATTCAGTGGCGAGCTGCCGGTGTCGGTGATGGCCGAGGAGATGCTCACACCGGGCGAGGGCCAGATCCGCGCCCTGGTCACCGCCGCCGGCAATCCGGTGCTTTCGACCCCCAACGGACGCCAGCTGGATGAAGCCCTTCAGGGACTCGACTTCATGGTTTCCATTGACTTCTACGTCAACGAGACCACCCGCCACGCAGATGTCGTCCTGCCGCCGACCTGCTTCGTCGAGCACGACCACTACGACCTCGTCTTCCTGCACTTGGCGGTGCGCAATGTCTCGCGCTACAGCGAGGCCATCGTCGAGCGCTCCCCGGGCGCATTGCACGACTGGGAGATCTACAGCGAGCTGGCGCGGCGTTACGCCCGCCGCACCCGGGCGCTCGCGCGTGGCGGCGTTCGTGCCCGCCTTACCGGCGTGCTCACCCGCGCCCTGATGAAACGCCTGTCGCCCCAACGCCTGTTGGCCATCGGGCTGAACCGCTCGGGTGCGGCCAAACGCGGTGTGACCATGGGCAAGCTGCGCGCCCACCCAGAGGGCCTGGACCTGGGGCCGCTCCAGCCCTCG
>JAIQCU010002031.1:0-14579 GCA_022114935.1 Leptestheria dahalacensis
GCGTGGGCGAACCCTCAGTCCTCGATGAAATTGGGGGGGGGGAGAAAAAGGGCAAAGTTGCGAACCCCCCGGATTGTCTCCAGCGGCGTCAGTTTGCCGTTTAGGAGACATTTAGTTGAGAACTGAGTGCACACCTAAGTCACGGCGACGACACCATGCAGCGATCGGTATTCGCCTCTTTAAACAAACATTTGGTCCAGAACCCGAATGCTTTCTCGGTCCTGTTTCGGTCACACACAGCCAGGCGAACTAAAACTTCGTACTCCATCTCACCTTTTCCTCAACTTGGTGGCAAAAGACAACTTTACCCTCAGAGTGCCAAGTTCACGATTTCTATTCACTTGATTGGGTAAACTATATGTGTTCCAATCAAAAGTTGGTGTAGAAATTCCCTCGAGATGTTAAATTGAACAAAGGAAATTATCTCAGGAAATGGCAGTTGATGGAATTTTATACTCGTCATCAATGAACATCGAGCTATCGTTTTATAACCATAATATCAGTGCCTTTGATTGCTTACTGCTCCTACACTTTCAAAGGTATATCAACCCAAAAAATATCATGTGTAGGCCTAGACATAACTAATGTAGTCGTCAAGTTTCTTTAAAATTGGTTTGTTAGTTTTGCCAGAATAAAATCCTAAAAGTTGCGAATTACTAGGATTCTCCGCCGTTCAGAGCTCTTCCTTTAGCTCTAGATTGTACATTATATCAGTAATAGTTTATATCGTCTATACATAGCTGTATAATATCATCTGCAGTACACCACATGTCATATTGATAGTAATACTAGTGTGTAATAATACCAGTTAAGGTTAATCATATAAAATAAGTAGCGTAAGAATTTGCTCCGTTTAGAAAATTTATTTATGGAAACTAATTCATTTAAGTAATTGATTTGCACTTGGCATAACGAGCATAATATAAATCAATTTCAGTCTAGTAATCAGAATTTCAATTTTTATTAACCTCATCGTATTATTACATGATTGATGTCGTTGTTTTTCACTACTAAACTTTACTTATGATTAATTAACTTGAAGATCACCTACGAAGGTATACTATTGCTAATTTTACTATTATCACTCTTAACGGTTTCAAGCGATTCCACGGAAGCATATATATACCAAGGGCAAATTTTTTTTAGACAAAAGAGAATCGTGAATCTGAAAAATCTATTCTGCAAGATGTTATCGTTATAGAGAAAAGCACCAAGAGATAGATTTTCCCCCCGCATATCCTTCTCGAGCAGGTCAACGGCAAAAGTGTTTACTGTGCAGAAAACAAATGGCTCTTGACAAGCGATTACTTATCGCTAGCCACTATCGATATTCCTCACAGCCCTTCTTTGGCTTTTGACACGGTCAGCCCCGAATCGTCGTTTTACTCGCGTCCGCTGCTTTTTTGTACTAAATTTTTTTTTTCCGGGCAAATTCCAACCGTTTTTTTAAGTTTAATTTTGGTTTTTGTGAACTTTACCCAATGCCGCCTGGAAACGAAACGGAGATAAAACTTGTGTGGCGAGGTGATGTTGAGGAGAATTCTGTAGTTCACTTAGCTGCCGCTAGATGGCGCTGTGACCCTAATCGGGGGACGTGTGACGCTGGCTTTACTGAAGACAAGATCTAATTCAAGTTTACTTCAGTGTCAATGTTATTTGCCGAGTTGAATCAGTTGCGATACCAGCGCCATCTATCGGTACCGTCCTACATCAAATTGTTATCCCTATGATGCGTGTCTATTTAGGCGACCGCCGAAGTTAGTTTGTTTTTAAATTTTAACAGACGTATTGATATTATCATGACTATCAATATCGTAATCAGGATATCTTATATTAATATAATATGTTTTAATCATATGTTAACTTTGATGGCACCTCTTTGATCTCTTTAATCGCCCTGCATCAGAGATAATAATAATTTTTTTAAAAAATTGAATTGTACTTCCATGGTTTGAAGTAACACTAATTACGTCTTGACTGAAATACAACGTAATTTATGTAAGAATAAATGTAAAGTTAAAAGACAAAATGACCTGATGATGTCTTGAATAGGGAGCGGCTTCGGTCGATGGGAAGTGCGACAGGCGGAAGAGATCCGCATAAATTCTATTAAATTCCGTCACGGCCAGCGTGTGAGTGTGTGTGCTCGGCTGGAGTCTTAACTTGACTGCTCTCATAATTGAACTTTTCCGAGGAAATGACCCGCGCAAGCCAAAACAACTGCGCCAGGTGACAATGATTAATATTAAGCGTCTGCTCTCCAAAAGCTTTTCTAGTCTCTGACTTTGGCTACACATCGTAATCGTTCAATTAAAATTCGCGTTCAACATATTCATTAACCATTCATCAGTGTCTACAGTTTTTACTTTAACTCTTATTTTAAATGAGTTTGGCTTAACTTTAATTGGCGAGGGTATAACTGTAGTTAAGTGAATATCATACAGTTTTAAATTCTAATCCTGTACTGTTGTTACTGTTATGAATGAATTAGATTTTTTTTAAAAAAATATTGTTTAAATTATGTAAATCCTTCTGTAAATCTGACTGGTTCAGTTTCGCATTGCTATCCCCGGGACGGAGATGAATAGCTGGGTTGAAAAAAAGCGTGTCATATGGCATTGAATAGCAGTAGACCACACGTGTTTGTCACAGAATTAAAGCCGTATCTCTCTCTCTCTCTCTACAAAAGCAAAGCTTAAATTTATGGGATTTTTTTCCTCCCTACCTCTTCCTAATTTAATAATGTGAGTAACGAGAAACTCTCCCAAGGGGAGAGTTGGTTATATTCTGTTACAATGGCACTAACTAATAAGGAATCATAAAAGAATCTTGAGAACTGGGATAATGAACCGGAAGGAAGACGCAATAAACCACTGGAAGAAAGAATCAAGAATGGGGGGGATCTGATTCGTTCTTCAAGATTCTCCGTAGAATCTTGAAGTTACTGTAGTTGGCATTGTACGTAAATAAGCGATGTATTACTAATTAATGAAATATTTATTAAGCTTACAAAAATGTAAAATTTCTGGTAAAGGATTAGACAACTCAAGGAATCGTGTGAGAATCCTGGAATCAACATGGAATTGTTTTAAGATTCACAAGGAATTTTTAAGTCGTACGACTTCCGTATAAGTTGACGTTTTTTTTTAAATTTTGTGAGTCTCTATTGATGTACAGGAATTCGGTCAGAAAGAGATGAAACATATAAAGGGATTGGTAGCTATCGACTAAGACGAGCATGATTCTTGAAGACTCGAGATTGCAGAAGGATTCTCTTGTTAAGATTCTTCACCTGTTTCCTCCAGTCTGTTCTACTTCATGATTCAAGCCCTTTTAAACGTTTCATTACTTTCATTTGATAAATTTGTTGTCTTAATGAGAATCTTGATTCCTCCTTTATATGACCATCCAATGTAAAGAGTTTGAAACCTAATAAGAATCTTGTACGGGTGATTGAGTCATATCCGATACTTGAAAGTAAGCTTCTTCATACGCTATATTGTATCTATACTATATCTTGGCGATTTAAGAATTGCAGAAGGATTCTCAGTTTAAGATTCTTCACTCATCTCCATAAAACAATGTGCATTTCATAAATCTGTTATCTTGACAAGAATCTGATTCATCCGTTCGAAAGAATTTAAGAATCTCCACACGGATGATTGAGTCATTCAGTTACCTTATACGCTTTAAAGATTTTCTGGAAATGCTCGTATTGTGCACTCGAAGAAAGAATAACAATAGAACGAGTTACAAACCCCTCAAGATGGCGTCTGAACCTGTCGATAAATCCTCATATGAGTTTTGGGGTCCCCCTTTTGAGCTTTTCATCTGGTGGTGCACACAGGAGGGGGGAGACACACGCGGGAGAGTTTCATTTTTAATTTGCCAGGGATTAAGCTGGCTTCCGTCGCCCCGCTGCCCCGTGCTGCACAATGGTTCTACGAAGCTTACAAAAACTTGTCACACATGGAACGCGACATCTTTCATCTTTTACAAACGACGGCTACAACGCGCTAGTGATTAACCATGTGTTGACTACTGTTGACATCTGTTCGGGTTTCTTCAAGTTCCAACTCTAGTTAACAAGATTGCAGCTTTGCTGTAGCGAATCTGTCTTGAAGTACTTGAAGAACTGCTTAGCCGTACTGAATTGACGTTGTTCTCGTTCCTTCTGAAAGGAGCCGATCCTTTTTAATGAGCACATGAAGAGATGTGTTTAATTAGTGTTTTGTAATTAATTATTATGCCCGCAGGTGTTGTTTATGGCGTCGTTTATGAAAAGAAAAGGAAAGCTAATGCTCTCCGACATGGACAAACTGGACATCGTAACAATAACACTTTTTTCAGATTGATTACTCGGTATCAAGCAGAGCTATGATTCAGCAGGACTAGTAGTCAGAGGAGGAGGTGGAAGAAGAGAAGTAGTAGTACTAGTAGTATTAGTAGTAGTAGTAGTAGTTTTGTAGTAGTGTTATATAGAATTAGCCGCTGCATTACTTGAAGTAGTAGTAGTGGTAGTAGTAGTGGAAGTAGTAGTGGTAGTAGTAGTAGTAGTGGTAGTAGTAGTAGTAGTGGAAGTAGTAGTAGTAGTAGTAGTAGTGGTAGTGGTGGTGGTAGTGGTAGTAGTAGTAGTAGTGGTAGTAGTAGTAGTAGTAGTAGTAGTAGTAGTGGTAGTAGTAGTAGTAGTAGCGATAGTAGTAGTAGTAGTGGAAGTAGTAGTGGTAGTAGTAGTAGTAGTAGTGGTGGTGGTAGTGGTAGTAGTAGTGATAATATCGCAGTAATAGTGTAATAATAGTCTGCAGATGTGTTGGTACTAGTAGTTACTAGTAAGTAGTGGTAATAGTACTAAATGTTAATATAAACTGATTGCTGTATTCATTTACAATTCTCATGTACTAGTTACGAACCAAACCGTTCATGTGGTTTCTTATTTAGCGCCATTTTGAGCGCCCTTTCTTTGACTGTGCTCCATTACCCTTCAGGAGACGTTCACTGCCGTATTTTTAAAAACAATTTACTGTCCATACACTGTCTGCAAAAATAACTGACTCTAAAAGATGACGCAAGAATA
The DNA here is from genome assembly GCA_022114935.1 of Leptestheria dahalacensis. Lineage (NCBI taxonomy): Eukaryota > Metazoa > Arthropoda > Branchiopoda > Diplostraca > Leptestheriidae > Leptestheria > Leptestheria dahalacensis. The sequence goes on from JAIQCU010002031.1 coordinate 5,075, forward strand.
AGGAGCGACTATATCATAACTCAAGAAGAGTAAATGTTTCTTTAGAGCGGAAGTGTTGGGAACCAGTTCACGGTTCGGTTCATTCAAACGTCGGGAAAAGAACGCCTCTTAAGAAATGCCAAGAATTCTCATAATTTTGAATTTCGCGCCTTCTTTATGAAAGGGGATGCAATGGGAATTTTGAACACGTGATCACCAAACCGCGTTTCAGTTATTATCGTTACTGTCATTAAGCGTTTTAAGTTTTAAGTTAGCTTGATGACTGATTATCATCACTCGTGTAGCTTTATACTTAAACTGCTAAGCTTAATTTCGAGTGGAATCCAGTTCGAATCTGTCCAGTATCCTTAAACCGCAAATCAGATCTACTGCATTAGTTTTGATTAAGCAGAGACGGCACCAAGTCGTGAAGAAGTCAATTTCATTGTTGATAACCATTTTATTTCCGACCTAACACGAAGTAGTGTTCAAACCATGTCGAGTTAAACGCAGTGGTTTCAGTTACTAGAGAATACTGAAATCGAATAGAGGAATTGATATTTATACTTTCGACCGTAACCTTGACAGTGTGTTCAAATTAGTGATGTCAACGACTCGACTCGACTCGACATGGCCCCGAGTCGAGTCGAGTNCCGAGTCGAGTCGTTTACCGCGAACGTCCGAGTCGAGTCGCTTGACATCCCTAGTTCAAATCGGTCAACTCTTGAACTGATTGTACTGAACACAGTATGGTTTCGGTTATTAGGGAACCGCTTGCGTCGATTTTCTATTCCCCCTGTTGAATGAACAGCAAATGTCCGCTGCGGGAAAGAATGGCGCTGCGCGGAGGACTCTCGCGTGCTGGGAGGCTGCTGCTCGGGTTATAAACATCGGCGCTGGGGTCTCTTCACCTTTAGTGTCTCGCTGGACGCGCTAGGGTAAACTAGGCCTCCTCGTCATCTTTTCAGTGTCACTGGTGCGCTCGACTTTTCCGGTTGTCCTCCGTGTTTACACATCGACCAAGAAAAGCTTATACACAAGACTGTGACTGTTTGTATGCGGGAAAAGCTTGTTTCTGGAACGTATCTCGTGTGGACTTTTAAAATTTTTTTTCTTCTCCCTGCTATCTCCATCTGTGTTTCTCTTTCCAGTGCGAACGGGGTTTAACTGTTACTTTTCGCCGAGGAAGCTTGGAAAAAAGAAGTAAGTTTGCTTTTCGAATTACTTTTAGCGGCGGTTTTCATTAGGAGTTTCTCTGGATTCTTGCGTCGTTTGTTGTATACACACACACGGCGCGCAAGAAAACTAAACTGTTGGCTAAAGAGCAATTTGACGTTAGCCGGGGCCCTGCTGAGAACTTGGCTTGGTTAGAAAAAGTTCTGTTTCATGATAACAAGCTTTCTGAACTTTTGTCGAGAACGCGATAGTTTAGCTGCAAGTTTGATTATTGCCTAGAGCTAATTAGTTTTGAGCAGATACCGATACGCCAGGAATGATGAATATGTATAGTAACGGTACTGAAGAATTGACATGTCATAATCAACTACTATCATATCAAACGAGGCTGAGTCATCTTAAGTTGAGATTAATCAAGTTAGCCACATATAACAAAGCTCTTTACTTGCATTATCATGGGAATATCAGACTGTCCGTTCAATTATCGATTAACCCCATTTTTCCAGATTCACTCGTTTTCTCGTGATCATCCAGTAGAAAGTCTCGGAAACTTTGTGGTTGGAGTTTACCCGACCACGAGCTGGTTAAAAAAATAGCATGTTGTTAACTCACGAGAAATATTTTTTTTACATGTCGGAAATTATCGTAATGATAGATTTTCATCGTGATTCTGAAAACCGTGCAGAAAGCGTCTGTATAGTGACGAATTGAAGGATACAGTCGGTGGCAGAACGCAACACACCGAGTCACGACGGGAACGTACATTGTCAAATTAAGTGGTAATTTTCAATGACATCGATGGTAGAAAGGCGTGCAATTTGACACGGGGACCTTTTTATCTCTCCCATTTTTTCTCTCTCTCTTACCGTCTTCCTTATAATTTTCTTTTCTATTCGGTCGTCGACTATATCTTCGATGTAATGGAGTGCGTACGGAGGGAGAGACGAGAAACTTTTCCTACCGAGCAACACACACAAAGGGAATTCTCTCCAGTAGCATCCATAAAAGATCGTATTGTAATCTCATGGGCTTTGGGTTGCGGGCACAATGCGTTTCTTTCCGCCCAAGGAAACTGATCATTTTATCCACTTATTCGTCTATACATTTATTAGGAAAATTACTTCGATGCAAATATTCCTTGTCGCATTTTTTTGCTTAATCTGGTATTATAGTTTTGGTTGGAATATCTGTCTATCTATCTGTCTGTCTGTCTGTCTGTCTGTCTGTCTATCGGTCTATCTGTCTATCTGCCTGTCTAACCGTATATTTACCTTTTTATCTATCCATCTATCTGTCTGTATCTACCTGTCTAACTGTATGCCTATCTATCTATCTATCTATCTATCTGTTTGTCTGTTTGTCTGTCTGTCTGTCTGTCTGTCTGTCTGTCTGTCTGTCTGTCTATCTATCTATCTGTCTGTCTGTCTGTCTATCTATCTATCTGTCTGTCTGTCTGTCTGTCTGTCTATCTATCTATCTTTCTATATATTTACCTGTCTATCTGTCTATCTGCATGTCTAACTATTAGCTATTTATCTATCTATCTATCTATCTATCTATCCATCTATCCATCTATCTATCTATCTACCTATTTGTCTGTCTATCTATCTATTTATCCAAGCAACTGTTTATCTATCTATTGATCTAATTAACTTTCTGTCTGTCTATCTACCTTTCTAACTATCAATCTAGTTATAATATCTATTTATCTAGCTATCAACCTATGCACGTGTCACTACTATAAACTGAGTGGGATGAGTCCAGTATAGAAGTATAGGTCCAAGTTATAGGTTCTTACAACCGTATTGCGCGAGTTTGGATGACACTTGCGTTTGCTCCCTCACATGCGGCAAGAAACGATTAGATGGGATTCTCTTTGGCAGGAAAAAGAAAGCGAGAGCAAAGGGAAAGGAAGTGTATGAGAAAAACGAGAGAGTCAGTGTCTTCTGCTCTTTCTCGATGTATCGACCGAGAGCCATGGCATGTAGTAAGTAGAAGATATCGTAACAGGCTTGTTTTTACTCGGTCATACGTTTTTCCCTTCGTAAGCCTCCGGGTTAGAGAGACAGGGCACGTAACAAAAAGGTCGTGTTTCGCTTGTTGTCCCTCACAAGGGATTCCCAAATGCCATTACTGTTAAACGACACACTGCTAAGAAGCGCTGGGGAAAAAACTAGCCAACTGAGTAACTTGATTACGAACCCCAGCGGGCGAAATTCCCCTTTTGCTATTTGATGAAGGGAATATCTTTAACTACATTTGAAAGAGCAGCGAATTTTAAAATTGACTGGATGTTATTTGATTCAATCCAATAAGAAGGCTTTCAGTGGTCTAACAAGCAACTCTACTGACAGTTTTTATGTATATGGGTGTAAAGATATACTTTACAGAGCGAAACTAGCCATCCGGGTAACTTGATTACGGATCCCAAGAGTTGAATTCTTTTCTGCTTTTTGGTGAAGCAAATGTCTTTTAGCACGGTTTCATATTGAAAAGAGCCTGCGAACTTAAACTTAACTGGATATTATTTTATTCATTTACCTAGTATATATTGTCACTGTCTCCTTTACCGAGTTCGGCAATGGTAGATATGGCTTCCATACATGTATATCGTACAATCTAATACTATTAATATTTGCATTGATTACTTTAATATTTAACTCAACCAAAATCAATTCAGTCAAATCATTAGCCCTTAAACGCTCTGAATCAGTCGTCTATACAGTCTGCTTATATAGTGGCATCCTTCAAGCTCGTCTAAATCATAAAGTATCGATGATGCAGAGAAGTTATATCGATTGAGTGTTCATCAGATTCGATTGGACAGTTCGCCTAAACGTTCATTGAAGAACCTTTGGCATAGCTATCCTGTGGTCAGCATTTGAATGGCTGTTTTAGTAGATAGAGCAGTTAGTAACAGGACAGGCGTTGTCTCTATTAAGCAGAATACTTGCAAACAGGATTGGGTAGGAGGGTTCTAGAGCAATAATGGCCAAGAGAGGACAGCTGTCCATGTCCGCTTCAAAGAGTTCGCGATCCATTAGCACTCGGGAAAAGTCAACGATTTCAGTGGGCGCCAAAGAGATGAAAGCGTGAAAGAGGGAAACGTATAGCACCTGGTTGATTGCATGTCAACCCTGTGGGAGATATACGATTTGGCCGGCTGACCTTCGCCTCAGGTCAAGCCAATACTCATTGGCCATTCCAGGGGCGTGTGTATGTGTGGAAACATGCGTGTGTTACAATAAAAGCCGCTGCTTTGATTACAGGCCTTGCTAACTGACTGAGATTGATGCCTATAGGCACTCACTTCACACCCAGACGTGCATTCTTTTCGTCTTACCCACAGCCACTGAACGGAGATTGGCTAATAGTAGTTGGCTTAATCGCTAATTAGGCAATGGCCTTACAAGCTTCGTCTTCTGTGTAGGACGTTCTCTCTGTTAATGACTCGATTACCATTTTGATTTGTGTATTTCTTAATTAGTTTTACTATTATTCTTGTGTATAACTTGAATTGTAAATGGTTTTAATTTAATTGTGCGTAGAAAATGATTGAAGCCAATGTCGGAACGAAAGGCTTTTTGCTGACGCGGGACAATGACTCTCGACTTCAAAGAAGGTTTTCACATTACACAGGAATAGGGTGTGCTGTGTCAATATGCCGAGCACTAATTAAATTTGCCTGAAGAAGAGCCAAGGCTCTAGTCTTATATCAACACATAAGTACCTGCTTTCCGAACCAAGGAGAAAAAGGTCTCTTTGTTGACATGAGAATGTGTTATACAATACTGCTGCGACGGTACATTGAAAACCGCTGTCGTGATCAAAACTTGAATCTTGTGTTCAGTTACCAACCTTGGTGTTTGACATACTTGATTCACTTAAAGTAACCCAAGTTGCTTACAGTAGAATGTAGCAACTAGTAGCCATATAAGTATTAGTACTACAAGCTAGTAAATAGAGAATAGATTTTACTTAATGATAGTTAATGATAGTAATAGCTATCTACTATACGTTAAGCCGTTACAAGTATAGGGTTATCCTCATGATTTTGTATAACTTAAGGTTTTTCAGCCGGTTTACTTATTAAGGAAAGTGTGCAATTCTGTGGACTCAATGGGTTTTGTTGACTCTTGTACTGAAGACAAGGGCGAGGCTTTATTTTATCGTTGAGTCAATATTTTCGCGGGCCTGGGTGTCTAGCTTAACTCAAGCGCAGCAGCAATAGTTTGACGTACTGAGATTCTAGCCAATCGGTCTGGGTCCGCCCGGAACACGAGGTGTGGCTTACCTCTCTCCTTTTTATCAATGCAAAAGTGTACACACTTTTCGAAATGCGAACCTTGCTGCAAGAGATAAAGAATTCGATCCCTTGTGCTAACAAGGGATTAGCCCAGCCAATTCAGGGCGACACCCTGGCGCTTCTAACACCGACTGAAAAATACACGGGGATTTGAAACCCCACTTGGGAATTTTAAACTCGTACCGGTTGCCAGTGACGAACCCCCCGCCCCCCCCACCCTACCACTCAGTGCGTGGCATATGTGAAATGATATTAGTCGGCGATGTGTGTCTGTGTGTGCATCTGAAATTCAAATTACCGCTGACGTTCTGACAGGGGATCTTGTGCGAAAAGTAGTAATTTGTGACGAGCCGCTCGCACATTAAGGAGAAAGAAAAAGAACGACAGAAGAATCGAGATGGAAAGGAAGGATATAGATAGATACATAGATACGTGCATAAATCGATAGACGGACAGATATATTGATACATATATAGATAGTTGGTTGTTTAGTTGGATAGATAGATAGGCAGGCAGATAGACAGGCAGATAGGTAGACAGACAAACACTCATACAGACAGACAGATAGATAGATAGATAGATACATAAATGGATAGACTGATAGCCAAACAGATAGGTAGATAGGTAGACAGATAAACACACATACAGACAGACGGACAGACAGATAGATAGATAGATAGATAGATAGATAGATAGATAGATAGATGGATAGCCAGACAGATGGATAGTTAGATAGGTATATAGATAGAGAAACCAGACAAATAGATAGATAGATGGATAGATAGATAGATAGACAGATACATAGATACATATAGATAGATAGATAGATAGACTCAAATCACTAGTGACGTTCTGACAAGGAATCGCGTGCGAAAAGTAGTAATTTATGACAAGCCGCGCTCGCACATAACAGAGGAAAAGAGAAAAGATTCGAGTCAGACATTTTGAAGAATAAATATCCCAGTATATAGAAGCAAGCTAGCAGATGTCAATGAAACTATGCTCCCTGTCTTCGCAAGTTCTGTGTTCCCATTTCTTCTGTTTTCGTCATCTTTTTTTCTGTTATTCTCTTCCTTCTTATTTCACATGATGTGTGCGCCTCTCGGCGGAAGGAAAAAATAGCAGAGAAAATAGAAACCGAGAGGGGGAAATAACCGTGACATGTGACGTTCTCCATAGTCCTCTCTGACAACGCTTATCATTTCTTGTTAGAAGGCTAATAATGCGCCATGTCCGCCGACTGTATTTTTAGACAATAGACGGTGGCCGCGACTTGGCTTTTTTTTCTGGGCCTCCACCGTTTCCCTTTTGGTAGCTCATCGTCAGTCATATTAGTTCAGGTCAATACTTACACGCTTCATTAAAAAGAACCAACATGTTTTCTACCGTATACTCAAGACCAAAACGGTATCCTTCAGTTCATCCGTTTAGAATACGTACATAGGTAGATAGACAGATAGGCAGGTAAGTAGATAGACAGATTGACAGATAGAAAGAAAGAAGGGTAAGTAGGTAAGTAGATAGACAGAGAGACAGATAGAAAGAAAGAAAGATAGGAAGATAGGAGGATTAGATAGATAGATAGATAGATAGACAAACTTATGGATAGATGGATAGATAGATAAATAAGGCAAATGATAGATAGATAGGTATAAGGTAGGGTGACTGGTAAGTAGATAGACAGAGAGAGAGACAGATAGAAAGAAAGAAAGATAGGAAGATTAGAAAGATAGAGAGATAGATAGAAATACAGATAGATAGATAGACAAACATGGGTAGATGGAATAGATAGATAAATAGGCAGATGATAGATAGATAGATAGATAGATAGATAGATAGGTAGGTAGATAAATAGATGGATGGATGGATGGGATAGGTAGACATAGATGGATGGATGGATGGATGGATAAATTGATAGATTGATAGATAGATAGATAGATAGATGGATAGATAGACAGATAGACAGAAAAACAGACAGACAGACAGATAGATTGATAAATAGAAAAATAGATAGATAGATAGATAGGTAAACAATAGATAGATAGACGGATAGAGGAAAGATAGATACATACTTACTGGTAGGGAAGGTTTAATGTAACTGTCCATATACCGTACTAGTAAATCGTCCATGTCTTCTTAATGTAACGTACAACTTGTATCTATTTAGTTGTATCATTAATATAACTCTTGTATTGTTGTTGTCATGATTAATGACTGTGTGACATAGTACATCAAGTTGCAGATTTGCACGTCATTTGCATATGCATGTCTATGTAATCTGTGTATCCCTTGAAGCCCCTGTGCTGTACTTGCATATCTCTTGGACAATTTATCATCTTCGTAGATATTACCCTAGAACCTTACCATCTAGCAAATACAAAATACTATATCAAAAATACAGTAACATGTAATAGACAATGACATAAATAAATAATAATAAAGTCCCTAAAACTTTATGAAACTCAAGTTATGACCCGTTTTGCATTCGTCTACATCTACATTAACGTAAACACGTGAACTTTGACCTCCGATAAGAACCTTTATATACACTGGCTTATGACAACTGCTTTATTATTAACATAGCACCCATATTACAGTCATTAGGTCACGTTATTATGTCTAATTAACGTCAAATTTGATTACGAGATGATCACATTATGATCTCTGCTAATCTAACAGTCGTTGGCACATGATATATATCTGTTTCATCCCGTTTTGATATCATTGAAATTCTTCAAACCTTTTGAATTTGCATTTATATAAAAGTTGATATTTACCGGAAGTCCGTAATCCTGTATTAGGTACTTTAACTCAAAGTTAAAATTAAAATTTGTTTTGTATTTTTCCCCGTTTAGAAATTACGGGAGCGAACGTGTAAAAAGCAGCACCCCGTGTTATGCTGGAAAGTCTTGCGTGGCCAGCGGGTGGTCGACCGGTTCATTTGCATTTTTCCAATTGGAAAACTCAAATGGCGTTTCAAATGGCGCTCTTCTTGATCCTCCTCACCGCCCACTCTGCGATTTCGGCAGGTACGAATTAGTTCAAGTTTATTTATGAGCTGCCGCTCTTGATTAACTCGCCTCGTATACATTTTGGGGCGGGGGAGGGGGCGAGATTCTATTACTCCGGTACCTAATTAACTGTGCTTTTTTGGCGCCACATTTCATCCGACGTAGAGATGTGCAACACTCCCTTAGGAATGGAGTCGGGCAAGATTCCCGATTCTGACATTACTGCTTCATCGTCGTACGCTCGCAGCGTCGGACCGGAACATGCACGGTATGTTATAGTTTATCTTAAAATGGATAGATAGTTAGGCAGATCGCATAGATAGATAAGATAGAAGAGATAGATACGATTAGGTTAATAGGTGGAGAAATAGATAGATAGGTACCTAAACAGATGGATAGGTAGATAGATAGATCGATAGATAGATAGATGGATGGATGGATGGATGGATGGATGGATGGATGGATGGATGGATGGATGGATGGATAGATAGAAAGACAAATGGATATACAGCNGATAGATAGATAGATAGATAGATAGATAGATAGATAGATAGATAGATAGATAGATAGATAGATAGATAGATAGATAGATAGATACATAGATAGATAGATAGACAGATAGATAGATTTGACAGATAGATAGATAGATTTGATAGATAGATAGATTGATAGATTGATAGACAGATAGATATGCAGACATGTAGTTAAATCGATATTACAGCATCATTTAACACATTTTACTGATTCTACTTAATGTTAACACTTTCAGTCTTATGTGTTGGACCTTTTCCATAAAATCAACCTTCTAACATTAACTTTAAATACAAAAATGGGAACCTTAGACGAGAAATGAAATAGGGTCGCGGTTATCGTAGTTTTAAAGCCTCGCTGTATAGAAAATAAACAAAAGCTTGGCGTTTTCAATTGTTTTCCCTTCTGTCGGTTCTTCTATTAGCTTTTTTCCCCCATATTTTCTCGCTGAGTAAGGAAAGAGAGAGAGAGAGAAAAGGAGAGTTCCTTTTCTCGTCGTAAT
>JAIQCU010002032.1:0-14376 GCA_022114935.1 Leptestheria dahalacensis
TAATGGTTGATTTAATTGTTTTTAATTAACTGTACGAAATATCAAATATTACAGGTTTATTATATAGTTAACAATAAATGTTATTAGAAGTTTAAAGGACTGAAGGTATAATTGAACGGAAAAGTTGAAAGATAAAATTAAAAAACAACACTTTGTGATCTTAAATAGAACTGTACGTTTATAAAATATTTTTTTTTAAATATCATGATTAATAAGACTGAATAGATTGTAAGGAATCATTGGTAATTTGACTTGAAGCCAACACGCAAGTCGACTACTAAGTGTACTTCAATGTTGGACTGCAATTTCGACTGTATAGATGACATTTACTTGTCATTAACTTGACAATAAAACCATAGGCATCATAACTGGTAAATAAATCAAACTATTTGTATCAGTATTAATTAAATATCATGTCAATAATTCAAACTATTTGCAGTTTGAATAAACTATTGTTTATATTGGACCATGACTGAGCGAATTGACCCGTTCTTTAAGTATATCAAAAGAATGTATAATAGTACACATATAATTGTTATATGTGCTTAAAGGCCTGCTTAAATGATCATGATATGCTTTTCTGTATTTGATTTCAGGGAAATTAATTGCTTGATTAAGATAGCGTGATTGGCGCGCACAGTCTGGGTCGTTATCATCTATCTCTGCCACATGGCGCGGAATTCAAATTAAAAGTTACAAGCGACCCGCTGCAATTCATCACCAGGATCGGCTTTTAAAATCCTCAACACCGACTTGGTGAATTCCGATTCGAGGTCAACAGAAACAGAAGAAATCACACGTAAATTCCAAGTACGCAGCCATTCTACCAAATTCTACATCATTATACACTTACTAATTTAAATAGTTCATTCGATAATTAATTATTCAGCTTAATCAATTAGTTAACTAAGAATTCTAAATCAACGTAACTAAAATAGAAACTGACAGGAAGCGATAATCAACATCGGTTGATTAGACTTCAAGTTAATGGCATAAAACGCAATCACTTAAGTTAAAATAGATTATACTAAATGATGAAAAATCAGTAATCAATCATATCAAATATAATGGTTAAATAATATTTAAAGTCTATGACAATAATCGATAAATAAAGAAGGGGGTTAAATATAGTCGATATAGGATTCAACACGATATACGGGAGGAAAGAATCTGGTGATTCTGGAGAGACGTTTGGCTGTTGTGCCAAGGTAAACGAAGCGGGTCGCAAGAAGCATTTGCTATTTCCGTCCTGGTAGCAGGCTAACAGCACGGAGACGGTTCTTGTTGCTCTGCGCACTCAAGACCAAAATACGCTCTCTAAATTCAGCTACTGTACACACATCGACCAATCGTTGGCAAGATTCTTCAGCCAGAATCCTCAAGATTCCCTTAGTTAACGGGATTAACGTTACATAAATTAATTAAAACTCTTCGTTAGAGGTTTGATTATAAAAACCTGATTCGCTGCTTTTGGTACAATGATTCTCGATGACTCAATGATTCGTTAAAGAGATTAGTGGTATGATTCTTGAGCTATCTGAATGTGATTCAGGAAGGAGTGTTTTAACTGTAAGATCGTTGGTTATGATTCTTAGATTGTGCGAAGATTCTAAAATGTAAGAATCTCAGATGACTCGATGGGTTCTTACTTCTTTCGCACTATATTTTGAGTTTTGGGGTTTCATTGATCAATCACGTGTCATGGGAAGATGATTCGATGACTCACAAATGATTCACAGTGACTCCCTACAGATTGATCGTTCTTGAGTACATAGGACTAACGTTAATACCAAGTGACTCACGAATGACTTTTAATGACTCACAATTGATTCACTACCGTCTTTTAATGACGTTCGAAGTAAATCCTGTTTTAAAGATAACTTCACTTAATTTTCAGATTAAGTACACTGACTCAGCTGTATAATCTTAGTAACTCAAAAACGATTCACCGTGAATCCCAGGGACTCACAACACCATATAGTATGATTTGTACATAAATATATGTTAATACCTTTCGATGACTCACTAATAACTGATTGTGAATATTGATGACTCATTAATAACGTTCATGGTTAACTCTTATTGGTCCTATTATTACTGGAGGCGAATGGTAAAGGGATGACTCTTAATGACTCACAGTGGCAGTCTGTAACTTACTGATGACCTCATAGTGTCTCACAATTACTTCTACGACTCAAATGACTTGCAATAACTCTTTAGTGACTTCCTCAGACTCACTTTGTAACTCGTCTGAAGATTCCCTCAACTTTCAATGACTCATAGTGACTCAAAATGACTCTCTAGAGCCCATAATGATTTCAGTTCCTCACAAACATCTCTGAACGACTCAAAATGAATCAGTGACTCATACTCACTAATAACTCACTATACCTCAGTGTCTCACAAGATGCTCTCAACGACTCAGAATGACTCACAATAGCTCTTCCGATTACTTCTACAGACGCATTATTGACTTGCCTTGTACCTCACAAATGATCCTTATTTACTTACAATGACTCACAATGACTCTTTATTATTCACTTCACTAATGATTCAATATGTCGCAAATGACTCTGCAGTGAATCTGTGTAATTGCAAGCAAACCACATTAACTTTCAGCGACTGAAAATAAACGTTCACAACTTATTAATGATTCCCAAAAGCTTTCAATGACTCACTTGTGAGTCACGACTGATTTTAGTAACTGAGTGATTCGTACTGATTCTCAATGACTTCTTATGACTCACTAATGATATCATTACCTGAGGATAGCTCATTTATGACTCACACTGATTCTTTATTCCTCATAACATCTAAAAGAATCAGCGACTCGTGCGATTCTCAAATGACTCAACTCCTTAATATGTTACCATCCAATGACCCACAAATGACTCACAAGATTCAGAATTGACTTCTTGTAACCAAACGATTCAAAATAACTCTCACATATTCATTTAATAATCGACAATCATTTTGACAACTCATTACTCGTTATTCCTTAGCAATTCATGACTCACCGAGTGTCGCTTGTAAGCTTAATGACTCACAAATGACTCATCCTTTTCCATGATTCGTGTAAGAGATTCTTCCCTAAAAACAGTCACTTGTCTGTGTAACCGCTGAACTCGCTCGTTAGTCCTTCAGGACTCACCGAGTGCCACATACCAGTTTAATGACTCACAGATGACTCAACCTTTTCCAAGATTCCTGTGAAAGATTCTTGCCTGAAAACAGTCACTTGACTCTGTAACCGCTAAACTTACTCGTTATTCCTTATCGCTTCATAAGTCACCGAGTACCGCACACCAGTTTAATGACTCACAGATGACTCACAAATGACTCAATCATTCCAAGATTCCTCCTAAAAACAGACCGCTGCCAGGAGGGAAGTGGGCCGGGTTGTTTACCTACAGAACCTTGGTTGCGTCATTGTTGTCCAGGTGGAGTATGCGCTCCACCTTAACGCCACGAGGCAGGCGGCGGACACAAAAATCCGCGCCGCGTTTACCTTTTAAGGAATCGGCCACATCAAATCTCACAATCGCTTGTTTGCTTCATCACAATCTTTACCTGCTACCTTTCCCTCAACTGGGCCGCCCAAGAGAAAACGCAACGAGTCTCACTCACTTACTATTCAGACGTCTTAGCACTGTTGAAACAACTTTCTTTACTTACTACAGTATGCTGATTTTGCTTTTATTCAACAATCTACTTAACTAGTTTTATCCTAGTTCCGAGTAAAACCAGTGGTAGTGAACCGATTTCCATTATCATGTATCGTTCCTTCATATAAATACTGATAAAACAGGAGGGTCATTGAAGTCAAAGTATCAGTTATTCAGCAGTGCCAAGTAGTGCATTCATCACTTCTTCCCCGGCGGAAGAGCATTCCCGAATTATTCGTATGTAATAACCTCCGGTGTGAATATCATAAGTAGCGGAATGTTTACTGCAGATCGGAGAAATCGAGGTCATTCTACGAATCTTTCTCTTTTCACAAACCCCCGATCAATAATGATTGCGCGCCACTTCATTAAGTCTGCCTTGGCTATACGTCCAAACTCTTTTCCATTATCCCTATATTCCTCGCCAAGTGATGAACGAGATGCTCAACCCTACTGAATTCTTCAATTCTATCAAGAAAACAACGTAAAAATAAGAAGAGTAAGATACGATATTTTATGATGAAAAATAGACCGGTGATATAGGTTAGACATGATGATATATAGTTGATATTATCATGGTATATGGAATTAAAATGATACCGTTAACCGTTGAATGTATATTTAAAATGTATTTGGATTATATTAAGATTAACTAAGGTATTGATTTAGACTTACTCGGTGTTCGACTGAATTCCACTGCGGATGAGCGGCTCTTTCGAAAAACATCTTCCTCTGTCGATCCAATTCGTCTCGCAACTGCTGAATCACCTGATCGCGGGATTTGTGGTCGGCGAAGAAACGATCCTTCCAACGCGGAGGTACGTCTCCGGCTGTCGACGATGTTGATGACCAAGGGGACGAAGAAGAATGCCCTGTGGCCTGCGCGCCGTCTCTATTAAACATGACTTCACCCAAGTGATGACTCGGACTCTTTTATTAAACTTNGGTTACCAGCATCCACTAGAATTTTCTCCGCGCCGCTCGAACCGTCACGAAGGGACGATCACCTACAACGGCAACTCGTAACGGTCAGGAGGTCGCGTCGCCCTCTGGCGGCTAAAGTTGTATTTAATTTGAAATTTATCTTATTGATGAATTTCCTTAATCAGTGCACTTAAAACTCATAAACTAACTTATTAGCGATTACTGCTGTGGATAATTCAGTCCTGTTTTGAAGTTAAGATCGTAATAAGGATTATGTGACGCTAGGCGGCGCTGCTGTAGCGGCAATATTCAAATTTGTCGCCGCGCCCCTGTTTGTCGTTAACCGTCCCCTTCTCCCCGCCCCGAGACCGGGTGTGACGTCACGATGACGTCAGTGTAAAGTATCGATTTATACTTTGCGGTAACACTTGCACCAGTATTTCCACTCTTGAGTCAATTCACCTTGACACATGACCAAACTGAATGAAAACTGAAACCGTCATCTTGATCAGTAATTTAATATTAATATTTACTCGCAGTTAGGTCTTTGATCTTTATAATTAATAATCTACAACCTCAGTCTTCATTTTACTTAAAATCATAAACATGAAAGATTCCATCAACTCGAACTCTGTTTTCAACTCATCGAAATAATTCATTCAAGTATAACCCAACTAATGACGAAGGGATAATTAAAACTATGTTCAACAGGGAATGTATAGGGAATTAAATTAAAAAGTAAATTATTTATATTAAGTACGATAAAAAAGGATGCGGACCGGGTAAACCGAGTGGAAACACTATGTCGCACAAAGACTCGAATTCAATATACAGCAACGACCTTTAGGAAAACACATAGGCCGACCTTGCCATTGCCCTTTTGCGTGGGACTACACAATACAAGATGACGCATTCTTACGTGTATCCCTTCCTTTTCCTCCGTTATATTTTTGTTTTTACTTCTCTCTTGCTTTGTCTTTCCTTTCGTTTACGCTTTGATGCGCAGGAATTCTCGCTTCTGCGCCTGCTGTGTGTGCGATGTGGGAAAACGTTGCTTTTCAGGCCCAGTGTTTTGGCAATCTTGTCGCTATTTTTAGCGATTTGTGGCGAAAAGACATTCCCGGTATTTTTCGCGGCACCTCCTTCCGCCCATTGGGTTATTTATAAAAAGCCCCGTGAATCAGAAAGTAAATCAGTAGAATTGTAACAATCAACCCCACATGTTCGTCATCATTAGATAAGAGTAATTTAGTTTGACCTTTGCAAACTGCCGTGTTCCAGACAATCAACCTACACGCGGATCCCGCTGAATTGATTGCGGTGTAATAACACAGCTGACATACTTTTCATCATTTTTATTTCATGTTTGAATTTATAAAAAAAATAGATCCTGGTACAAAAAAAAATTATTTATTTTTTTAAATGAATAAAAGTTAATTTTTTATGAAAGAATGTTGTTTTTTAACCGGATAAAAACGTCTCGAGGAATGGTCTCGACAACTCGTCACGGAAAGTAACGATCAGTTTCAAACGTTATTGGAAAAAATACAGTAGAGTTAAAGGTTAATAAAGCTCACCGTGGGTTGCCGCATGTTATCAACCTTGGCATTAACTTTTATGGTGTAATTGAAATGTATTTAAGGTGCATTGTATCGCAAGCGAATGAGCGAGTCAAGTCCGCGATTTGTTGCCGCTCAACCGTTGAAAGTTTCATCAACTTTCAACAATATTGAAATATTTCAACCTTTCCAGGTAAATAGTTATCAAGATAATGTCGACACCATACAGGGCTTTATACTTTACAACAGTGTCATATAAGGGTATTACTAATATTGTCATTTACGGATATATTTATCCATATATCCATCATAATAAAGTATGTAATGATACCCTATTAAATAAAGCAGGTAAATTACTAGTATGAAAATGAAGACTACAGAGTTCATTATTTTTATTGATTGCGGGATTTTACACAGGGCCTGATTCACGTATTCACCAAGGGCGTCAAGTTACGACTGTTGCTTAATCCTGTATTCTCTGATTTAAAGTCAATTTTTAAGTTTTCAATTATTAATTATTTGTGACAGAACTCGTCAGCAGGCGAAGCGTGTGGTTCGGGCATTGGGGCTTCGTGACCAGCTGTACGTGTACACGTAGTACGAAACAGCAACACTAGATGGCGTTGCCGTTCCGCAAAACAAAACGGTTTTCACGTGTTCTTTACTTAGGACAATTCTTCTTCTCTTTTATTCTAATTTTGAATTAGATTCCATTGAAGGGTATTACTAAAATAAAGCAGCGGTCTTCGCAATTGCAAGTGGAACTTCAAACTGTAGTACAGTAGCAAGATGATGGCCCGTCGCCTTCTCGTTTCCATCCCGTGGACTCATCTTTCACATCCCAACTGGAGTAGAATCCTGCTCAACCAAAATCATCCCCTTATCGCCGCATTTGCAACCAGTTCAGCAATAAGGGAAGCAAATGTAGGCAAAAATAAATTTGCTAAATTTGGAAATGATCCAGACACATTTGGAACGCTGACGGGTACATCCCACGAGTCGGATATCGCACGTATGGAAGACGAGGGAGATCAACAGGAGGAAGAGTACCTTGGCGGCTTTGACGGTGACCGGAAGACGACGCGACAGTACGGGAAGGACATTGAGCAGCTGCTCGAGAAGGGACGGTTGAAAGAAGCGCTGCAAGTCCTTGAAGTGGAAATGAAAGAGAAGAGAGCGAAGCCCGACAGACACACGTACGGCTTGCTGATCGGGGCGTGCGGACGAGCGGGTTACACCAAGAAAGCGTTTGCTCTGTACAATGATGTAAGTTGTTATAACGAGCAATTAACCTTTAACGTTCTAGTAACTAAATTTACTTTTTCGTCATTTGGAGTTCCGTGACTTAATTAAAGGCTATACAAATTAAATAAAGAATATAAGTAATATCATTAATGATGATAAATAATATGTATATATATAATGGTATATCTCGTGTTTTTGTGACATGAATATTTAAGCGGTTAAATAATTCATATTTATTTTCCTTATTGGGACCATTTAACACAGATGAAAAGGCGAGGCATTGAGCCAACAGAAGGGATATACACAGCGCTGTTCAACTCGTGCGCCAACGCTCCGTGGCAGAGCGACGGACTCCAGCGGGCCAGGAAGCTTCGTAGTTACGTCCAAGACAAGGGATTATTCCTCAATCGTCTTCAGTATCACTCCATGATAAAAGGTAATACGTTTGCCGTATATTTACATTATCACTATAAATTAATAATAGAAATGTAATATTATAGATGAATTAGATGTAATATTGTAAATTAATTCTAAGTATATACTTAATTTTCCTATTTTTATTTTTATTTTTATTTTTGTAATTTTTAATAAAATCTCGGTCAATAGCGTTCGGTCGCTGCGGAGATCTGGAAACGGCCCTGGAAATCGTGAAAGAAATGCGCACGGCGCGACTGGCCCCGACAGCCGAGACGTACTCGTTTCTTCTGCAGGCCTGCGTCTCGGACAAAACCAGGGGTTTCGAAAGCGCCATCAGAGTATATAACTATAATTGTACTTTTCGTTATACTAATCATAACTGTATCGTAATAATCTTATATAATCTTATAACATAATCTATTCGTCTTTATTCTTATTGACTATTACTCGTATATTTTATTTTTATCAATTATTGATTATTATCATCATGTCATTAATCGATAAAAATACATCATGTTATTTGTAACACGACGTTAATTGCACAAATATGTAAGGTGGGATAATATTGTCGAATTCTATTGATCAATTAAAGGTGTGGCGCCAGCTTAGGAACAGTAGGATCACTCCGGACCTCTTCCTCTACAATCTGATGCTAAGGATCACCAGAGACTGCAATGTGGACCACCAGCTTCAAGTGGAATCTCTTTTCTCACTCGGTGGTGATTCGACGGCAGCGCAGGAAACACGTCCGCAGATCGCAGCCGGATCCTCCTCGCTGCCCGCAACTCAGAGCCCGGAATCCGAAGCAACCAGTCTACCCAACTTCCTAGCGCCTCAAGTCAATGCCAGTAGCAGCATTGTAGCGCTGAGCGATTTAGATAGGCCGAAAAATAGGTTTAGTTCCTGTTTAACTAAAATTTACATTCTATTCTCTTATCTGTAATTATGACTCATTAAATAGGTTATTAGTATGACGGATAAGATTTGATATTCAAGGGTTATCTTCCTAATTAGTAGTCATATACTCATTTTGTCGATTGCCTAATTAATACTCTACTAAAAATAATGTTGAGTAATATTATCATAGACATTCTATCTCTAATGGTAATCTTCTTAGCAACGTATTCGTTTTATGAATTTCCTTAATTATATTCTACTAATAACCATAAGTACTTAATCGAGTAATAATATTAACTTAATTTTTTATAATTATTATTTTTTATATTTTATTGTATGTGCTGTTCAATATTACGATAAAAATTCTATATTGAATTGCAGTTATCCTCATCAAAATTAACAACTTCAAATTGTGGTTTTCCTTAATTCTACTGTACTTATAGTTATTGGTATTTAAATGAAGAATCATATTATTTAATTCTTAAACGTATTGAATTATTTTCTTGAATTATTAAATTAATGTTTCTAGGTAATCTTCCTCATTATTAATAATATACTTCATGACAAGGATACAATATATAAAGGGTATTTCTGTTGTTGTTTTTTCCAGGTTGGCTCTTTTGGGTGGAGTCGAAGGATTTCTGGAACAGATGAAGCAGGATCACGTGCATCCGGATATCAAGACGTACACGCAGCTACTGGAGTGCATGACGTCCACAAGGGCTGTCGAAAACGTATAACCCTCATCATATATAGCAGTAACACCACTAACGACCCTCGTTTTAATTACTGTCATTATATTTAACTGTTATGACCATTATAGTTTAATAATAGCAATAGTTGGATGATAACACAGCAGTGAATAGTTAATTAGTAAAAGTGGTTTGGTAACTGAACGGTGGCTGTCGGAAACGTATAACCACCTCATAATTACTAGTAACACTATGAACGACCTTCGTTTTTATTACTATTATTATGTTTAACTGTTATTACCATTGAAGTATAATAGGAACTTTACTTGTATGATAATACAACAATGAATAGTTAATTGTCTCCATTGCCTACAGCAAGGAGACCTAGTGTGGGCAAAATTCCCTATCTTTTTCTGTATAATCGTTTCTCCTATCTCTTTACATGGGAGCCAAACAAGTCGGGCAGGCCCAGGACATTTCGCCCTCTTTTCCACTGCGGGCGAGTCAAGTGCGTACCCTTGTGTTGTACATGACTCGCCCCGCCATTTCGCCCTCTTTTCAACCACGGGCGAGTCAACTGCGTACCCATGTGTTGTACATGACACGACCCGCCATTTCGCCCTCTTTTCAACTGCGGGCGAGTCAAGTGCGTACCCTTGTGTTGTACATGACTCGCCCCGCCATTTCGCCCTCTTTTCAACTACGGGCGAGTCAACTGCTTTCCGACGTGTCGTATATGAGTCGACTCGACTTTTGACGCTCTTTTCAACTGCGGTCGACTCAACTGCATATCCGCATGTCGTATATGAGTCGACTCGATTTTTGACGCTCTTTTCAACTGCTCTCGACTCAACTGCATATCCGTGTGTCGTATACGAGTCGACTCAACTTTTGGCGCTCTTTCCAACTGCGCTCGACTCAACTGCGTACCCACGTTTCGTACGAGTCGACCCGACTTTTCGCCCTCTTTTTCGTTGTGAATTTCCCAGCTCGTGAATAACTATAAAGGTTCATTTTCATTTATCGCAATTCGCAAACAGATCCTGCAAATAACAAAAATTATTCATTCACTGTACATTATTTATAAATGAAAATACCGCAGACAAAGCCAGGATAACTAAAACACCACTGCGTGAGAGACTAAAATCGCGAACACGGACTGAATTAAATGACGGCCATATAAGTACCATAAGAAAGCAATGAAGACAAGACTATTCCTCGGTGAGGGTAGTACTAGTAATAACATTGTAATAACAATTCTTGTGTCATAATAAAACAGCGAATAATTAACTCGTAATAGTGGTATACCACCTAAACGGCAATTCTCTGTTTTTCTAGATCCTTCTGAAGCATATGACCGAGAATAACGTCAAGCCAGACGTCGACTTTTTCAACATGCTGATAAAAAAACGCAGTTTCCGGGCGGATTTGGTTGGAGCAAAGGTTAGTCCTCTCTTTAAATATAAAAAAAATATATTTATTATATAACATCATTAAATGTCATTAAATTTTTTTTACGCAGCAAGTTCTAGGTCTAATCAGAAGTCACAACTTATTCCCCGACATAGCAACGTTTGGAGTTCTTTCGCTCGGCTGCAAGTACCAGAGAGACGCTGAAGAGTTTCTCCACACAATGGAGCAGGCGGGATTTGGGTAATTAAATTTGGGGCCCCCTTTTAAAGTGTATTTCATTGTGTTTTATTTAATCGCATCAATAATATTGAAGGTATTTCATATATTAGTAAATGTACGGTCAAATAGCATAATTGTTAAATTGTGTTCAGTAAGCACGATAATAACCAGCTTCATCAAAATGTTCTCTTTGTTGGTTAGGGTGAATATCGAAATATTCGGAAGTCTGCTGAAAAACGCCATCCAGATCAAGGACTTCTACTACGTCATTTACCTCATGAACCGCGCTGTCGATTGGAAATTACCTCTGGGCGAAAAGATCCTTCTCCTATTGCAAAAGTTTAGGGAAAACTGCAAGGGAAATATCCTGAAAAGCGTAAATTAAATTTCAATTACTTCCTTGCGACAGTTCGGTTTCAACAGTTTGCAATTTTTTTTTAAAAATGTTTTTTACATCTTTTGTGAATTTAATTCTAAATAGAATGTTATTATCACAGGAACGAGGAGAAAGGGTCCACGAGATGTACAAATCGCCCAAATTCCAGGAAGGTTACAAGTACTTTGAATTCAACCTGGAACGCTGGTTATCCAGTCTTCCCGCCGATGTTCCAGCGCATCCGTGGGATCAGTATCGATACAAGAAGGAAGACGATTAGTTTTATTTTCTGTACATGTTCTGTATTGAAACCGTCGTAATAACAAACTAATATTTCATTTTTTTAAAGGAAAAAAAAAGATTTTTGACACGATGAATAGCACAACCTGAGTCTAAGTCTACAAATGTTGTTTTGTTTATATCTTGAATTGACAAGAAAAAAAGAAGAGAATGAAAGTGTCTGAAAAATAAGAAGCTTGTCAGGATCGTAGTAATCTCCGCGTCCAGTATTTGGTCTTGTCGTACCAATAGGAAGGCGCCAGGCTTTCGTACATGTAGCGACACCAATAGGCCACGTGATCTGTGCACTGGAGTTAAGGCAGTTATCTCTGGCAAAGGAATAGCTAGCCTTGAACTAGGGTACCGTCAAATGAAGTCACTGAGTATCTATCTATCATATCTATTTACCTCTCTGTCTATCTATCTATCTATCCTATCTATTTACCTCTCTGTCTATCTATCTATCCACCTCTCTATTAATCAATCTATCTCTATCCATCTCTCTATTTACGATCTACCTAACTAACTATCTATCTACGTATCTGATTTTGTCCACCTATCAATCTATCTGAGTATATATTTATATACCTGTCGATCTATCTGTTACCTACCTACCTATTTATCTACCTCTTTATCATTATCTATCTATCTACCTAACTATAACTATAAATCAAACTGTAATCTTAATATGTGCATTATCGTAAACTACGTAAACAATAATTACGCATCGTATTGATGTTGAATGGTTAAGTAACTAAGTAGGCATTTTGTTTTGCCTGGAAAAGGATATAGGAAGTTCCATGGCGGGTGTCCGCCGTTGATGTAGAGAACGTAGGTAAAACCGTCCTTGTAGATGCCGTTGACGCAGTAGTAGTAAGGTAAAAACTGGTGCAACCTAATCAGCAAAAATATTTGTAATCATACCTAATTCTGTTTCATGTAATACAAAGGAAGTAATAGAATTAAGATAATGTTATTTTTTAAATCTTAAACCAGTGAATTTTGGATTAAAAATCGTCTATGAGCGTCTCGTAAAAGAGAATAACAATCAAGTTTACTAAGTAATGAACGAAACTAATTTTCATTCTTAAAAAAAGCTTAAGTTTGGACATTGTTGAATTTTATTGAAATTTAGATGAAAGTATTGGACTGAATATAAAATAAATCATAACATAAGGTGACCCGCAAACCTAAAACTCTGTTTCTCGTAGAATCTAATAGCCGCAGTGTTGGCCGTCAAAACGTGAAGATACACCGCTTTGCAGTCTGAGTATTCCATTTGCTGCACGTGGTTAAGGAACTGACTGAGGAGCAGCGAGGCGACGCCCTGCCTCCTCGCCGAAGAACACACTCCGAGACTCAAAATGTAGGCCACCAGACTGCTCGAGCCGGCGCTCGAGTCCAGAATAGCTGAATCCTGTAGGCAAAAAAGACGTGGGATTACAATACACACGTTCGGGTACAGAGATGTATTTCTTAAATCATGGTATCAACTTTTCCTTTTAAGCACTATGACTTCAACTGTCTTTGAAGGTTATACTACCTCCTGGTGCATGGCACAAGTGCTTTTAATCTCAGCGATGAGGAACCCCACAAGCTCGTTATTGCATATGGCAGCCAGTGAATAAAATCTCTGGTTAGACGTCACATCCTCGTACCAGGTGTCGGGGTACTGAATCGGGAACCACTCAGCGCACAGTCTTTTCACCTTCGTTTCAATATCAATAAAATGAAAGTTTCAGTCAGATTTCTAGGTCAGAAATACCTCAGCAGTATCAGACGGGCAGAGAAATCGAAATTGGATCTGCGACGTCACACCCAGTGGCTGCGGACTGTGGAAACCTACCTTATTGCTGCCCAACGGCAAGTGGTTCCCGTTTGTTTCCGAAGGTGCATACCTAAGATAATAACGTCGTTATCAACTAGATTAACATATTCTTCCTATTAACTCTGCTTCCATAATTTATTTAAATAAAGTTAAAGAGAACATGTACCAACTGAAACTCCCCATTCTCGATAGAAGCGCGTCCCGCCGCTACCAGTCTCGACAGCCGTAACAGCCGCGGGGGCGGGTTTTCATTGGATTGGTTTAATAAAACTCGTTTGAGGACCTCTTAAGATGCAATTCTGCTTTATGTAAGACCCTTGAGATGTTTGGGCGAAATGTCAAGAAAAAAGTTGCAATAACAGGGCTTTAAACATTAAGGGTTAGGATAAACAGCAAACCTTCGGCTCGTATTTTCTTTTACAATCAAATGTATTTCTTATTTATTACAATTTACCTGTGTTTTTTTATGCTTATGCTTACTGAAAAATTTGGCATTAACTTTATTAGAACAACATTGGAATTAACTGCATCAACTTAAATTTGTTTAACCGCATTCACTAAAACCTAAAACTGGCCCGAGGATCCGTACAGCAAACTTTGCCATCCTGGTCTTTCATCGTCACAAGATGAGAACGGCCCCAAAGATCACCGTGGCATTTACCTTTGGCCATGTTTTAATGGTTCGGTTAAGCCTCCATGTAAAATTGAAACTACATCCGAGCAGCTGTACTTGAAGGTTCCGGCAGCGACTTGGGAAACTTCCTTTTGCATCTGAAAAACCAAGCGGAGCCGGTGTATCTCGTCGTTCCAACCTTCAAGTTCCTCTGTTTTCGACAGGTAATTTTTGGGGGATAATTTGTAA
>JAIQCU010002033.1:0-13870 GCA_022114935.1 Leptestheria dahalacensis
GGATTTAAACTTTGTGTTGTAACTCACCTTGTTGGCACAGTAGTCGAACTGTTTACTGACTTCTCAACAGTGCTGTAGACGGCTTTTATACTTGTGCAAGATGCTTGTTTGTTTACACTCTTTTGCAAATAGAATTGAAAAACTGAATCTGCGATTCCAGAGAAAGTACGGCCGGTTTAAAGACTATGAGATGGAAAGTTTGTTCAGGTTTTCAACATTCAATATCAGCTGAAAACAAACTGGTTATTTCTATTGATCTTGTATCGATTTGAAAGAATATTAGTAATTTCGGTGACTGCTGAGAATTCTAACACGAGAAACACATTGGCTAGTAAATCTATAGTTTTTGAACTCATTCGTAGTAGTATTGTATGAAACATGGCACTTTGCTTTAGTAGCATCTGATTTCATGGTGTTTAACAGGATTTTACAGTAGTATTTTACGATATTTGATTGTACTATATCGTATATTATAGTATTTTTACATCATTCGCTAGTATTTTACAATACTATAGTATTTTTAAATGGTTTAGTAGTTACTTGGGTTAAAGTTGATATTGTAAAGTGGGTCGCTTCTGCAGAAGTCCTAAGAGCTGGGACTTAAGCGGAGGGNAAATAAGTTACATTTGTCCCATGAATTTCTCTTTTCACATGTACTGTAGACACAGTAAGCTACAAAATATATTTTTTTCGACCTTGGTATGGGGGGGGTATTTTCGAGATAATGGTAAAAACGTCGGTTTTTTTAAATTTTCGGGCCTTAAAACTTTCTGGAGAATTTTTTAACCACGACTGCTGGATTCAGCATGTTTGAATGCCCTATGCTACATATTTTGCTTATGTATGTAGTTGATCGCAATTGACTACACGAGGCTTAATGGGAGCCCTCTTGCCACGGAGCGACCATCGAAACGCGAAGGCCATGACCCCGTTTACCATTATACTTTCTATCTCCTTTGTTGTTGCGTGGTCAGTTGGTCGTTGGCAATACAACAAAATAGTCGTCTATCACAACTTGGTGTCAGAAGTGGGATAGCCCCAATTGTTGTATGCAAACCAGACTTGTTATTAACCCGAGAATGGCGGAGCGTTCTAACTCTAACGAAGCTGCACATCAGGCTGGGCCCAACCGCGTCAACGAGTTGGAAGAAACACTACGTCAACAACAAGAAGAACATCAACGACAGGTTACCGCGTTACGCGAAGCTTTTGTTGTAGCGCTGCGAGAACAGGCTGGCACCGTACCGCGCGAAACGCACACAACAGTACGCGCATTGAATGCAACCGCACTATCGGCCATTCCTGTTTTCTACGGAACCGCGAGTGAAGACGCCCAAACTGGGCTGGAGGCAGTCGAAAGGGTCGGAGCGGTAGAAGGATGGAGTGCGTGGGATCATCGCAGAGCGGCTCTTGCCAAGATTGGCGGAGCTGCCTTCGGTTGGCACGAGGCAAGAGGGACGACGCTCGAAGCTTGGTCAGAATGGCCGGCAGGTGTTATGGCGGTCTTTGGACGCCCTCTAACAATTAACGAGTGGGTTCGGATAGTCGAAAGTAGGCGGCAGCTGCCAGGCGAAGGTTGTATGTCTTACGTGTACGAGAAACTTCGTTTGTGTCGACGCTGCCCGGTCGAGCTTTCCGAGTCGGAGCAGGTGCAGCAATTGGCTCGGGGTTTGATACGCCCCGAACTGGTCCCAGCCCTTCTAGCTGTAAACCCCACCACGGTTAGTGAATTTGTCACGCAGCTCGAGAGAATGGAAAGAGTACTGAGCTCCGCAGGTCCGTTCACCACGTTGCCTGGTGTTGTCAACTGTGTGGCGGCTGTTTTCCCGGGTGACGCCCCCAGCGCAAGAACCCTAGAAGGACCAGGTTATTCGCACAACAATGTTGTCTACAGCGCACTTAATAGAATCATTGAGTGGCTTGAGGATACGGAGCAGACTAGATCGCGGAGTCAACAGTCGAGATCGCAAGCGAGACCGGTCTCGGAACGGGAAGCAAGCATCAGGCGTTGTTTTCTTTGCAATAGCGAATCACACGTGGCAAGAAACTGCCCGCAGGCAGTGCGACCCCAGATAACCTGCTACAACTGCAGCCGTACCGGCCACATCTCAAGGGACTGTCCAGACAAACGGCTTCCGGGAAACGGAGGGGCCGGCCCACTGGACCAGGGCCGGCCGAGTCAGTAAGCAACGTGGTTGAACAGCACGGCCGGTTGCCTAAGGTCCGGGTGACCGTGTCGGGTATCGGGGAGCTGGACGCTCTCGATGACAGTGGGGCCTCCGTGTCGGTAATTAGAAATGACGTCTGCAGTCGCTCTGGAGTAACAATGAGTACAGCTGCTAGCTTGAGGGTTCAGACTGCGGACGGCAACGCGCTGAGATTGCAGGGAAGGGTGGGCCTTAAGGTTGCTTTCGAGGGGGTCGAGACAAGGCTTGATAGTGTAGTGGTGGTGGAATCTTCCCCCTTTTCCCTTATCCTCGGGACGGATTGGTTGATGGGAAGCCGAGCGGTTTTGGTCTGCGGCAGCATAGGTATCAAAGTTAGTGTTCCTCACACAGAGGTGGCCAGTGAATCGCAACTGGTTGATTGGGACGCTGTCACGGCGGAACTACGGGAGATCAGGTTGGATCCGGACAGCAACGGGGCGACTCGGGCCGAACTGCGGCTTATCGTTCAGGAGCCTAAAAAGATACCGGGAGGATGCTTGGGGTTTGTTAAGGCGCGCGTGCCGGTTGGGGTGGACGGACCACTGAGCACCAGTACCACTAGACCCTGCGCTACGGGAAGACTGCTGGACGTCCAAGAGGGATGTGTTTTCGTGCCGATACTAAACGTCAGCGCGCAGGAGCTTGGGTTTTATCCTGGCCAGCGGCTTACAAGCGCTTCACCCGTGGAATGCACGGCTAGTACTGCTTCGGAGGAAGGCGCGTACGCGGCTTGTGCCATGGTCACGGAAGGATCCACGGATGGCTCAGACGAAACGCCAAATTGGAACTTGGGTGAAGAATTGACGGATACCGAGCGGTCGTTACTAGTCGGAATCTTGAACGAGTTTAAAGGATTATTTCATGGGCAAGGTGGAAGCCTAGGAAGCACTTCACTGACCAGGCATAGGATTGAAGTTGGCGAAAGTGCCCCGATCCACCAACCCCCTCGCCGGGTCTCCCAGGGCGAACGCCACATCATCTACGAGCAAGTTCAGGAAATGTTGCGACAAGGCGTGGTTGTTCCTTCGGAAAGCCCGTGGTCGTCACCAGTGGTGCTGGTGAGAAAAAAATCGGGCAAGGTGCGGTTCTGCGTCTATTACCGGCGCCTCAATGCGGTCACAAAACGTGACGTTTACCGCCTGCCCAGGACAGACGATGTGTTGGATCGATTGGCTGGAGCGAGATACTTCAGCTCGCTTGATCTAGCAAGTGGCTACTGGCAGGTTGAGATTGAGACCGGAGACCAAGAGAAGACAGCTTTCGTCACACCAGACGGCTTGTATCACTTCCGGCGTATGCCTTTTGGATTGTGTAATGCCCCTGCCACTTTTCAACGACTCATGGACAGAGTTTAAGCCGGGTTGAAATGGGAACATTGTCTGGTGTACCTCGATGACATTCTCGTCTTTGGTAAGACTTGCGAAGAACACAACGCCCGATTAACGATGGTACTCGATGCCATCCGACGCGCTGGCCTAAAACATCGCCCGGAGAAGTGTCACTTCGCAAAAAGACGTGTCTCGTTTCTGGGGCACGTGGTCGGTGCCCATGGACTGCAACCGGATGAGGATAAATCACATCAGTGCGCGAATAACCTGTCCCGACTGATATCCGAAAGCTGCGTGGGGTTTTTGGGAATGGCGTCCTACTACCGGAGGTTTACGCCCAACGTCGCACAGGTCGCTCGCCCCCTGCACGCCCTGCTCAAAAAGGGGTGTAAATGGAAATGGGGAGAAATTGAGAACAAGGCTTTCGTTCAGCTGAAACACGCCCTGACTACAGCGCCCGTCCTGCGTCACTGCCAGGATGACTGGCACTGCGAGGTGCGGACAGATGCAAGTTACGAAGAGCTGGGAGTGGTTTTAGTACAGAAGAACGGTGAAGAGAAACACACTGTAGCCTACATAAGTCACCGGCTGACCGACCCGGAAACAAGATACCACAGCAACGAACTGGAACTGCAGGCGGTGGTATGGGCCATCGAAAAATTGCGCCACTACATCTATGGGCGCCCCTTCACTGTGGTTACGGATTACTCTGCCGTCTCCTGGCTGCATCAGAAGCAGACGTCGAGTCCGAGGCTTGCTCGATGGGTTATGTCTCCACTGGAGCACGAAATTAAGTTCATTCATCGGCCAGGACCAACGAATTCTGTCGCGGATGGGCTCTCGCGCAACCCTACTGGAGTGCAGGAACACACGGACGTGCCACAAGAGCTATTCGTGGCGGTGCTGACAAACTCTGATCTAAACCGGCAGGGTTTTGCCCTGGCGCAGAGGAGCGACAAGAGGTTGCGCAAAATTATCCACGCGCTCGAGGAGGGAGACGCACTAGTAAACAAGGAGGTTTCACGCGATGGTCGTAGCGGGGCCTACAAGCTCACTAACGGAGTGCTTTATCGTGTGGGAGGCCACCGGTCGAGAAGGTTTGTCTTGGTGGTACCATTGTTCCCTGCGTCGGCAAGTACTACAAATCTGTCATGAAGGAGAGACAGGTGGTCATCTGGGGACAGAGAAGACACGGTAAAAGGTGCGCGAGCGATTCTGTTGGGATGTCCTCGACCAGCATGTGGGTGAATTCGTGTAGGCCTGTGGCCATTGCCAATTTGAGAAGGTACCAACCGGTGCTGCAGCAGGCTTGCTACAATCTGTCATCCCCCTCAATGAGCCCTTTGCGATGCTTGGTATTGATCACATCGGTCCGTTCCCCCTCACGGCACGTGGCAATCGTCACGTTCTCGTCTGCGGGGACTATACAACGCGGTGGATTGAGGCGGCACCAGTGCCCGACACATTAGCAGCTGCCGTGAAAGACTTTCTGTTGGAGCGAATCAACCTTCGTCACGGCTGTCCCGCGGAAGATTGTCAGCGACAGAGGCACCGCATTCAAGGCGAAAGAACTAGAGGAGGCTCTTGAGCAACTTGGTATAACGCACGCAATGGCGGCCGCCAACCACCCGCAGACGAACGGCCTCTGTGAGCGCGTTAATAAGACATTAACCGAGGCGATCGTAGCGTGCGCGGATGACCAGACCACCTGGGACCTGGTGGTTCAGCGAGCAACTTTCGCGATAAACACCTCGAGGCACGCCGTAACAGGATTTAGCCCCTTTCAGCTTGTATATGGCAGGATCCCTGTCCTTCCAAAAGAAGCAGGGCTCCCGATCGACAGCGGGGCTCATACGACGCCAGGTCAACACGTGGCTCAGGTTAAACGGGCGAGAAGAGTAGCGGCACGACGTACAACGGCAGCTCGTCGCAAGCAGGAAGAGCGTGTGAATTGACACAGGAAGCCCCCACCAGAGTACCGACCGGGGGATCTCGTCCTCGTGCGGCGTGTCATCCGAGCGAAGGGGAGGTGTGCCAAATTCCAACCGAAGTACACCGGCCCGTTCAGCATCAAGAGGAAACTCGGCCAGGCCACTTACAGGGTCTCTGACCTACCCCACTGTCGAACAAAAAAGCGATGGAGGGTATTCCCTGCCCACGTGAGCCAACTCAAAAGATACAGACATGGGTATGAGAGCGGAGAATCGGACTCCGCGTGGTCCGAGGATGACCTATCAACGGGAGAGTCAGACACGGAAGGACCGACCGAAGAGCAGCCAGCCGAGCACACCTACCCACGGCGAATCCGGAGACGGCCAAAACGCTTGGAAGACTACGTCGTGGGCGTTTGATCCACAAATTTTGTTTACTTCTTGTCATTGTATTTTATTTTTCGTTGTTTTGGTTTTGTTCGTTCCGTGTATCAGTGTAATACTTAATCCGTTTTTTTGTATTTTTTGTTTGTTTTGTTTTTGTTTGTTCCTAAGGCCGTTGTACTTTCTTCTCTTCTCCTTTTTTTGGTTTTGTTTTGTTGTTTGATTCTTCGGGGGTTCGTCAGGAGGGGCCGAGTGTAAAGTGGGTCGCTTCTGCAGAAGTCCTAAGAGCTGGGACTTAAGCGGAGGGTCCACTTTCTTAGCGCGTCGACCATCGAAGCGCGAAGGCCATGACCCCGTTTACCATTATACTTTCTATCTCTTTTGTTGTTGCGTGGTCAGTTGGTCGTTGGCAATACAACAGAATAGTCCTCTATCACAATATTCAAATTGCTTTTTTTTAAACCGGTGCACGATTCACGATTTCACCGTTATGAAGTGCACTGCTGATTTTTTTCCGACGAATTTTGATTATCTATCTATGTATCTATCTATGTATCTACCTATCTATCTATATATCTGTCTGTCTGTCTATCTATCCATCTATCTTTCTATCGATCTTTTCATCTGTCTATCTATCTATCTCTCTATCTATCTATCTTTCCATCTCTTTTCAAAGGATACTTCCGATTGGTAAAGGAAAACCTGCCTTCTGTCAAAGACCTCTTCTAATTGGTCAAGAGGAAGAGTTGGCGGGAACAAAATTCAGTTACGCGCGAGCCAGCGCGGAAGAAGGTCATGGCCGAAGACGCTCTTGAACATTTCTGTTCTCTCTCTCTTTCCTCAAAGTGTTCTGATTGAAATTTCGTTTTTACCAATGTAAACACCGTCAAAATCTATCGCTGAACACTGGTGTGTGAATTAGACATGACTAAAGTTTATTATTCGAGTCAGTACGACTACGAGCTGTGAGAGAGAATTGATTTATTTTTGGTCGATTTTACAGGTTACATATTCTC
Source organism: Leptestheria dahalacensis (assembly GCA_022114935.1). NCBI lineage: Eukaryota > Metazoa > Arthropoda > Branchiopoda > Diplostraca > Leptestheriidae > Leptestheria > Leptestheria dahalacensis. The sequence goes on from JAIQCU010002033.1 coordinate 6,867, forward strand.
ATTGGTGAGCAATTGACACACTGTTCGCACAAGGAAGGAAGGAGTTTAAAGGTCAGACGGAAGGGACATCAACGCGCCCATAAGAAGCATCAATTTGGCCATAAGCATACCCATCATGCCGCTTTCTTCGCTCTGGACAACTGCGGGTCCGCCGTTTCCATAGTTACCGACGCTGCGAGCGACTCGCTCTTGAACCGGTACCGTCACGACGGCAGCAATCAGAACCAGCAGACAGAGGCAAGTGGCGATGGTCTTCATTTCAAAATATTGTCTGGATTGCAAAAGTTGATTCGATGAGATTGATTAGATGGCTACATTCGAGACCCGGAATCTTAAGGTCAACGGTAGCAGCGTACGAACAGGTACTGACCGGTTGCGGTTCCCTCAAATGTATTCAGTGAAGTTATGATTAGACTTGATATAATTGTAATGAGATGTAATGAATCATCATTTCCTGGTCGTATAATACTGTTCTAGTCTACCACACAGTTAAGCTGCAACTGTATTAAAATTACGTTCGTAATTAAGACGGCATAACTCTAATAAGAGTTAACGAATTACCGTGTGTCGATCAAGGACAACTTATTTAATGTAGTAATAACAGAATTTAAAAAAATAAAAAAGTTAAAACTAAAATACTCGAATAGTATTAGAATCGATATGAGTTAAACTAGGCACTTAATTCATACTTCCTATGAATTTACTTAAGGAATCAACTTGAAATTGAGTAAATTTGCTCACCTTCTTTGTGTGGTACTTTTCCAGTTGCGGTACTCGAACTGCTTCTGCAAGTCCAGCACCGCTGTCAACGGCATTTATACACTTACGCAGGTATGTCCAGTTTTGATTATTTTTGTGTATTTTATGAATGGCGAGTAAAAACTACTTCTGTTGACTACGGGGAGAGTTGTACCGTCTTGTCTCTCATGGCGAAAGTTCGCACAGGTTTTTGTATTTGGGAAAGTGCGTTTCATTTCAGCTGAAAATTTCAACTGGTTTCAGTTTTAGTGAGTCATTTGAATATATGATAATTTGTGGAGAACATTTAATTCAAAGTATATCAATTAAAACGAGAATGGTATTTCCGATCCCGTATTATGTTATTATTTGTATTGTTATTGTTTTACTACTACTCCTACTCCTACTCCTCCTCGTACTACTACTCCTACTCCTACTCCTCCTCGTACTACTACTCCTACTCCTACTACTACTCGTACTACCACTACTGCTACTGCTAAGACTACTACTCCTACTACACCTACTATTACAACTATTACTACTACTACTACTACTACTACTACTACTACTACTACTACTGCTACAATTGTTCTAATTTTCTTTATTATTATTTACTATTCTTACTACTAACCACAGATATAGAATATACTAGATGGATAACGGGGTATCCCAATACACGGGGACCCTGGTGGCGGACTTGAACCCTTGTCTAAACCCGGCTCCCCTCGGAGGTGGAGCCTAACATTGGCCCAATGGAATAATTCACTGTGTTTTTCTTCCAATTTGAGAAAAATAACACATCGTTAGACAGCACTTGTTGCACTGAATTCGACGAGATAAATATCAAATTTCCAAAAAATCGGACTAATGTTCAAAAACCGAAACAACTGCCAAATATGGGCTGAGGCAGCCATCTTGGTAGTGGAAAGCTGCTACTGCAGAGCCCTCTAACTCGCCCACCTTTTTTAGAAAGGAGGAATCAATCTAGTTTATACTTGATCTGTGCTACTAACATTGTTACCAGCAATTGCTTGCGCCTCTCAGACTATGTATGTTTTATATAATTACATAAACTTTAAGCAAGTTGTATTTTGCGTTGGTATCTTTAATTTCAATCATTTTAGACTTCACATTTAAAGTCAAGGGCTTTAATTTTAATAACTAAAATCAAAAATTAAAATTAAGCCTCAAGTTAACCCGGTTCAATTTTACCAGCGGAAAGCTAAACGCTTGTTTCTAAAAGCACTCCAGTTTACCGATACACTGAGATCACAATAATCACGTGTTATTAGATATACTAGATAGCTAGCATAGTATCAGATCTATGAGATACATACTTATTAAAGTATTAGGACATATAAATCTGCTGAGCGTTGATGTTTACACGGACAGTTTACTTTAATAAACAAGTAAGCCTCTGAATGTAGTTAGTTAAAACTATTATAACTAGATGTATTATTTATATTCACTAACAAGATACTAGTGTTAGATAGCAGTAGTATATGAATTTCGTAACATTAGAACTCGATATTATAGTAATAAGGTATTAGAATTTGTTAGAATTGCTAGGCTTTCGACACGCTGCACCCGTTCTTACTTTTGCAGTGTCAGTATATAACTTTCAGCATGCTTGTGCTTCTGGAACTGGCGCACGTCGAGCACTTTCAGCACGTTGACATCAGATTCAGTGCGATGAAGCATGCGGAGCAGCAGGTCGGACTTGATCATTTTTCATCAGATTTCTTGCATTCAGCTGCAAGAAGCATGTTCAGCATGTAGCAGCATGCGTTTCAGTAGGGACAGGGCATGCTGAATTTCGCATTGGGTTGTAATGAAAAGAAACTGGATTTTGTATGGATTGATATAAATTTCTGACATCCATGGTTTACTGGTTTACTATACAATCTTCAGCAAGTTTACATCAAAGTTCCATTCATTCATTCATCACCGCTGACAAGGTACATCGACGGATCATCGACGGGATTCGAGAGTTTCAACGACCAGTACCAGCAGGAGCAGCCGCAGCGGGGAAAAGCGCGCCCTTAATCATCATCAGTTTGGCCATAAGCATAGCCATCATGCCGCTTTCTTCGCTCTGGACGACTGTGGATCCGCTGTTTCCGAAGTTACCGACGCTGCGAGCGATTCTCTCTTGAACCGGTACCGTCACGACGGCAGCCACCAAGACCAGCAGACAGAGGCAAGTGACGATGGTCTTCATCCTGGGTTATTTTCTGTAATTAACTTTTCTTTCATTTTGCTTTGATTCGATTTTAGATTAGATTAGATTAGATTGATTTTGATATCGGATTTAAACTTTGTGTTGTAACTCACCTTGTTGGCACAGTAGTCGAACTGTTTTCTGACTTCTCAACAGTGCTGTAGACGGCATTTTATACTTGTGCAAGATGCTTGTTTGTTTACACTCTTTTGCAAATAGAATTGAAAAACTGGATCTGCGATTCCAGAGAAAGTACGGCCGGTTTAAAGACTACGAGATGGAAAGTTTGTTCAGATTTTCAACATTCAATATCAGCTGAAAACACAAACTGGTTATTTCTATTGATCTTTTATCGATTTGAAAGAATATTTGTAATTTAAAAGAGACATAGAAGAAGAACTGCGGAGTTGTCAAACCAAAATCAGCGACCAACAAGCTACAATTGACTCCATCTCCCAGGAATTGCTGCTTCTCAAAAGCCAACTCCTCCAGAAAAACTTATTAATCCACCACATACCGGACAACGAGAATGAATCACCAATCGAACCTCAGGAGAAGATCTCGGACCTGCTTTCCCAACAGCTTCAGACGCCCAAGGACACCTAGAAATCAAAAGATTCGGTAAATTCAAAGACACTGCAACCCGACCGATTCTCCTCACCTTGCCAACCGTTGAACTGAAATCAAAAATATTGCGCGGAAGGAGGCTACTAGCTGGAACAAACATTTCGATCTCAGAAGACCTCTCAAAGGAAACACGCACAGCTCAAAAGTCTCTTCGCCCGCTAATGAATGCAACCAAGGCAAAAAATCTACGCGCGAATATTCATTTGGATCAATAAACCTTACCGATCCGGCCGTCCCTGATTGGTGCAGACAACTGCGCGACTTTTAACATGGGCTCTTATGGAGCTAAAATCTTCTTAACGCTTTTGCACAACAACCACTGGTCACATTTTTAAAAACTGGACAGTTTTAGAATCGCCTTTTAAAAAGCTTTCTTTTGGTGTATCTAACTCGTTGAAAAATTTAGTTTTTGTGATTCAGGTAAATAGCTCTTATTTTATATGTGGAACACGCAAAATTAAACGAGGATTCCAGATCTGCTATTCTTTTCTTTATACGTTGAGTCTGTCTCACGCAATTTACAATTGAAGGTTTGCAACGTTCAAAATTGCCGTTAAAGGCCCTGCGGCTACGCGATCTTTCATAAAACGCGACTGTTTGCGTTCAGGTTTTAAGCTTCATTTTAAACGTTTATTTGAACTTAATGTACAACAAAAAAGAGCTTTTTTCACGTAGATTCAAACTACGTACTTTGTTTCTTGATAGAATAAGCCGTTACAGCGCAAAAGCGTTAAGAAGATTTTAGCTCCATAAGAGCCCATGTTAAAAGTCGCGGAGTTGTCTGCACCAATCAGGGACGGCCGGATCGGTAAGGCTTATTGTTTATCAACGAAGCGGTTTTCCTGTTTGAAAACAACAGCGTAGATCAGTGGCCCTCCCTTCCCGATTGAAGACCTTCAAACAGCAGCAGCAAATTTAAGCAGACCGCCCAATCCAAGACTGCAAATTACTACGCGAAACCACAACACCGGGACTACAACGTCCGTAGACTCGCCGCCAAATTCAACCGAGCCAGAAGCTGCCACGTAGGAACCCGGCCGGTCCCGCGACACTTCGCACCGTTCAGTTTGTTTCTGGAACATAAACGGTTTTCTAAGTAGAGTTTAAGAGATTTGTGAATCAGTTTGATATAATTTGTTTTGTAGAGACTTGGCTTATGCATCCGCCACTAAATTGGCTAGAAAACTACTCCACCTTTCACCTCCCTGCAATCAAAGAGCCTGGCACAACTCATGGCAGAAAATCGGGTGGCATTCTTGTGTACGCTAAAAACTCACTGTGTAGCACTGTTAGTCAACTCGAGAGCACCGATGCTCCGGGCCAGAGGCTGTGGGTTGAGAATCTAACAAAGAAACCTCGACTTGTGCTTGGGGATTATGTATAAACCTCCAGAACTATCAGCTTACGCGCTCCCTAACTTTTATGAAATTATAGAAGACGATATGTTAGCTATCTAAGTCAACTGCTCCTGAGAACTGGGTCGTCTTGGGTGACTTTAATGCTAGATGTGGGGAATAAGATACTAACATCCACGACAGACTCGACCAAAAGAGTTGGGAAATTCCTGAGCCTATTCTACCTCGTAAAAGTTCTCTAGATAACACAATTAGCGAAGAAGGGCATAAACTACTAAAATTCTTTACCAGGAACGCTTTAAGGGTAATCAGTGGGAGGATAAAGGGTGATATTGAGGGGAACTTTACCTTTCTCGGGCATCAGGGAAGTAGTACTGTTGACTATACCATAGGTAACCAGACAGGTACAGCGTATGTAAGTTCCCTCGTAGTGAAACCGCGATCAGAATCCGACCACTTTCCTCTAATCTTAAATATCCCCCTAAGTCGGGAACCCGTATTACCGTCTGCAGACAATTACAATTATGAAACCACGAGAGCGTTGAAGTGGAACCCAGATTGGAAACATTACTTTCTTGAGAACACCGACAATATACCTGAATCCCTTCTCGGCGTAAACAATGTAGAAGATCAAATCGTGGAAATTAACAAAACGATGAAAACAGGAGCCTTACCAATGGAAGTAAAAGCAAAATGCACCAGTAAATCTGACCTCCCCCGCTCACGCAATTGGTTCAATGCAAACTGCTCAAGTGCGAAAAGACAAATGAAGCAGCTGCTAAGGTCGTGGAGAAACTCACCATGTCCTGACAGTGGGCATGTTTATCTATTCCATCTAAGAAAAACAAACACTATCATTCTCATATCAAAAGTGCCAAAAGAGTACGAGTCCCTGAAAGGTCAGGAAATAGTTACTGCAGCCGCAAACCAAGACAGCAGCAGGTTCTGGAAATTGATTCAACATAAAACCCATCCGATGCCCTCAAAACTGGAGGGGGAGTTAGGTTAGAGGTTAGGCGGACAAAAATGGTTCGATTGCTTCAACGAACTACTAAATACGAAACCAGGCGCAGAAGCTAGAGATACACTTCCACCGGCACTTACAAAAAACCATCAAACAGCGACCAGAACGAAGTACTAAATAGCCCGATAGGCGATAGAGAGATATCCCTGGCAATATCTTCATTGAAAAATGGAAAAGCACACGGCTACGATGGCATAGTCAATGATTTTATTCAGGAAGGAAGCAGTAGACTCCAGAAAATAGTGGGAGCTAATCTTTAAAAACTTTTGGAAAGGAGGGTTGTACCAAGCTATCTGGGCCAACAGCATTATAGTGCCGATCTTCAAAAGCGGCTCCCAATAAGATCCGAGTAACTATCGAGGGATTAGTCTTGTTTCAAACGTTGGCAAGGTATTCAATACGATACTCCTGCGGCGCATACAACGATGGTGTGAAGAACGAAACATCCTAGTAAAAGAACAGACGGGTTGTCGAAAGAATGCTTCAACTATAGATAATCTATTCGTCCTACAGACAGCCATTGAAGGTATACACTGAACAATTACGCGAAAAATAAAAACCTCTCTATTGCTTTCGTAAATTTCAAAAAAGCTTTCGACTCCATTTGGAGAGATGCACTATGGTGCAAGTAGAAATGTAAATGGAAGATAGACGGGAAAATACTTGCCTTAATACAGAGCATGTGTACAGAAGACCAAGCCTGTGTTAGACCACTCCCCAATCTGATAAACGTTTGTGAACCTGGCAGGGAAAGGTAATGGGAATCTATCTACTGTCTATGTATCTATATATATCTATCCATCTATCTCTCTATCTATTTATCCGTCTGTTTATCTAACTATGTATCTGTCTATCTATCTATCTATCTACCTAACCATCTATCTATCTATCTAGATATTTAAGAATCTTATAGACGAACTTTGGGACTCGTATAAAAATTGCGGAAATCATTATATCTGGATAGGAGATTTTAATGCCCATCATTGGCTCTGGGGTTCAGATAAAACGAACGCAGCTGGTTGCACTCTTTTCAATTTTA
>JAIQCU010002034.1:1593-14781 GCA_022114935.1 Leptestheria dahalacensis
TAGCGGACAGGTATTGATTTTGCGGCGCCATTAAAAGAAATAATAAGCTCTGTTGCAAAAACCAGCCGGATATAGGCAAGTCGGATTTGCGCTGCCAATTCCTACATTTCGCATAACCGACTCGACCTACTGCAAAACCGTCCGCCTGCTGAATTTGGGGAGAAATCAGCAGTTCCAGCAGTTCCTGTCTCCGTAATGCAACCGGGGGCCTTTGTTATTTGACTTTTGCTGTGAAATTTTTTTTACACAAAAGAGAGTATTCACCATCATACCGTCTGTGCTTAAGTTAAAATTTCTATTGGTTTTGATACGCAGAGATTTCCCTTTTGCTGAGAAACATCACAAAGGGAGCCGTGTGCAATTTCGCCCCATCTCTAGAACCCACTTCAGTATTTTTTATCAGTATTATTTTCAGTTTTATTTTTGGCTTTGTTGTGTTGTGAATTCTCTCGCATAAACCCTTCTCTTTTACACGAGACGGATTTTTTTTTTTTAAATCGATCTAAACTTCTTTGTGTTGCTCACGAGATTCGACTAATTAATATTTCAAAACTCCCCTCATTACACAACGTATTATTATTTTGTAAAAATTTTGCTCAGGAAACAAGGTCGATTCAGATAAATTTATGAATGAGTTTAGAATACGTGGGATAGGAAGCTAGTCAGACGGCTCCGTAGGTAGTTAGTCGTATAGTTAGATAGATAGAAAGGTAGACGGATAACAGGTAGATAAGTAGATAGGTAGACAGGTGGTTTGGATAGATAGATACATAGATAAATAGATACATAGATAAATAAATAGATACATAGATAGATAGATAGATAGACAGATAGATAGACAGACAGATAGACAGACAGGCAGACAAATAGATAGATAGATAGATAGATAGATAGATAGATAGATAGATAGATAGATAGACAGACAGATGATAGATAGACAGATAGACAGATAGATAGACTGATAGACGGATAGACATATAGACGGATAGATGGACGGATAGACGGATAGACGGATAGACAGATAGACAGATAGATGGACGGATAGACAGATAGATGGATAGATAGACAAAGAGATAGATAGATTGCTTTTTTTAAACGTTTTGTAAAATTCCTGGAATTTGATTGCATATTTTAGTGTCGAGAAAAGTTTGGTTTTTCAAGTTTGCAGTCGCCGCTTGGTACAAGTTGAAATAGAAATAACATTATAAGTAAGTAGATTTTGAAATAAATAAAAGCCAACAGAGTAGTGCGTTCGTCTATGAGATGGGAAAACTTTGGCGACGGTTCCAAAGTAGGCGTGTCCGTCCTAAAGGTCGACACCCCCTCTGTGTTGATAAAAGCGGCGCTCTGTTGCTTTCCCAGTTCCAGTCTGCTCCTGAAGGTTCGTTAGGTAGCACGTCCCTCGTTCAATTTAGCTGAAAACTGAAAATTAATTCCCAGAAAAGAAAAACACGATAGCCCGGTAATACTTGACTGTGATTGGTTTTGCTACTGGTTGACTGTTTTCTGATTGGGTGAAATAAATAAACTGTGTAATGGACCAGACGAACGGAATGAATTCTTTCTCCATCCAACCTAAAGGCCAATTGACTTGAATATCTTGGCCCCGCCGCGTATTTTTCTGTTTCTCTTTTCCAACGCCTAGAGTCGACGTATTGAAATTACCATCATGCTGGGAGCTGGAGGCGCTTACTTTGTAATAGTATTAGCAGCGCTGGCTTTTACCAAAGGTAAGATTTCTGCTCTTTTCTGACTCTTGCCTCAGTCGGCCGCTAATCCTATCAGACTAAAAGCAATTAGGAATTTCAAGCGAAATATGCATTATATATATTAGTCAGGATTTAACTCAATTAGGAAATAAATGAGAATTGATAATGCAACTGGCTTTTAGTGGAATATTGGTACGCCTATACAAGTTAATTGGATGTGAATGATTCCAAGAAGAGAGAGAAATTAGTCTAGCGTCTTTTGGACCCGCTGTGTACTAATGGCGTGTTCAATACTACTATCCTGTGTCGGATAATCCGGAGAAAGCCTACGCATTACCTTGCCATTCTTATTACCATTTTAATCGCCTTAATTACAATCTCTCCTTTACCATAGGAACTCAGAAATACGTGGATTAAAAATCCAAACAAATGGAATAATTCATAACTGAAATAATCTTTGTAATAGATCCTAAGTTATACCTATTGTCAGTTTTAAGTTATTTAAATGAATCGATAGAAGTGACGAATGCCTTGTTTCTACAATGAATACTGCAATGTACAAGAAGAGACAGACAAGTGTAGCGTTATTTAGACCGAGCCGTCGTAATGGGGTGCTCAATACTACTATCGTATGCCAACTAATCCGGTGGGCTTTTGTTCTCTTGCATAGTTTATCTCTCAACATTAATTCCTCCCTTGAATTCAGATATTTACAGGCAATAGAAACTCAACCAAATTTTGATTCAACTATGCAATAGCTATAATCCCTTTAAGGTAAGTAGTCGTTATTGCCCAATAGCAACTGTAGGCGTCTAATTAAATTACACTGAAAGTTAAGTTTCGACAAGTAAACTGACAACTAAAACTTCGGCTTTGGTTAAATTCACCCACTAGCAACAGAATATTTTAAGTTGTGAAGAGCAGTAGTAGGTTTGTTTTTAGATTTTACTGTTGTCAACCTACTGGAGAACTTAAAATATTTTCAACAAGTTCTATGTACCTGCCGTACTAATGGACTAGTCAATACTGCTATCCTATGCCCGTTACAGTCCGGTAGGATTACGCTTTCTCGCATACGTCATCTTTCAGCAATCAATTTTGCTCTAAAATTTAACCAGTAAACTGTGAAACCTATCGATCGGTACTGAAAATAACTACGCGATTCTATTTTATTCCTCAGCATACGAAATACTCTGCAACTAGACTAGACTAGACTAGAAGATTTGCAAGGTTTGCTTTTGCACTAAATCCACCTCCAGAAGCGCTGAATAGTTTGGTTATATTTGTGCACCTGCTGCACTAATGGAGTGTTCAATACTACTATCCTGTACTACTATACTACTAGATCAAGTAGACTCTTGCTTAGCAGATCATTCTGCTTTGTGCAATGCTTGATTAAACAAAAGAAGCGATCGTTTTACAAGCTGTTAATACCGCTAAACCTGTTTGCACAATCAATACCGACAATGTAAGGAAAGTTTAATTTAGTAAATATGAACGAAAATCCCATTTAAGGGTTAACTTTATATTGAACATAAAATTATGGCAGACACGCCGTTAAAGACACTGATTTCTAGGAATAGATCGGCTTGTATTCTAAGTCGAATATTGTCGGGTCTTGAAAGGACAGGCCTAAGTAGTCTGGCATATTCAGGACCAGGCGTAGTAATGGGGTGCTCGATATTACCATACTATGCAGCTAATTCGGCAGACTCCCATTGTCTTGCATTTCTTTATCTGGGCACAGACATGCCTGTCTCTCACTCGTAAATCAGCACCGACATTTACATTCATAGCTATTTCCTTGGTCACTGAATGTGATATCACTATTCCCTAGTATTGTTATCTCTTTGATCAAAGCTTACCTTTGGTTGTATTTCGTAGAAAGACGAGTTTTATACAAAAAGAGATTGGAGATTTAATGGAAGTCCATTTAGACTTGTTGGTGGCGGAGATTGCAAGAATCCTTGAGAACGACTTTTTCTTGTTTTTTTCCTGCTTGTTCCAGTTTGAAAGTGTGTTAGTGGAGGGCTTCTGTTTGGCCATGTTATACTTGGTGTATTTCCTTCTGGTGAGCAGCGAAGAACACAAGGATAAGAGTGGGAATTGAGCCACATGTCTCTGTTAGTAGCTAATCCCTGATGGCGTGGGTCTTGTTTTGCAAATGCTATGTTTCACCTCTTCACCTGATTACACAGCTCCCCCTCTCGTAACCCTTACAGACCAGGGTGTTTTAATACTTTACGACTTGTACAACAAACTCCCAGAGGGTTTATAACCACGAAAAAGGTTATACAGCTTCCGGAATGAAATGGAAAAACAAGAGTTTTGAATGACGAGGAATGGCGGTGATATTTCAGCTCTTGGATTTTTATTTTGACGAAACTAATTGAGCGGCTCAAACGAAACTTTACAAATGTTTGACGTTCTACTAGTTCTACATTTGGTAATTTTTGGCCTGCCATATCGTAGAAACTGTGGGAGTAATCAGCAAATACTGTTTTACAACAAGAACCCTTTTTGATCGATTCGGAAATTGGTCCAAGAGACTAGTAGATAAACGATACATATTGAACTAGTTTAGCTAATAGATACATTTTTTACACTACTTGTCGATATTTTAGACTTTCACTTTACACTGACATGGAAACTGATTGGGAAGCGTCATCTTTATAGCCGACTAGCAGCAGCCGATGGGCACAAGATTAATCGCCGGACTATCTTAAACTTAAGCTTCAAATGTTGTACTTACCGGTGAAATATATCGAGTGTTCGTTGGCCCGCTTTTTGGTTCATCCCCACAAGGGACGGGCGTGTGAAGTTGAGTCTATAGACGACAAGAAAGTTTCGAGATGTGATATACGAAAGCGGTCACTAGGCTGTGCTTCTATCGGTCATAGTCTCTAGTTTACTGTAGCCATTAGCAGCTTGGAAGAAGACCTCGGGTGTTATTGCATGGTAGAAAGTTTACTTTATAGTTGGAAGAAATTCGAGGAGAAAAGTGGTGCAGAGGCGGCGGGCGCACTAAACTTGAAGAAAAGGGGGTAGAGAGAGAGAAAGAGAGAGGCGAAATATAGCCTTCTGGCCAATGCTGGAATAAACATCATAAAGTAGAGCTGCTCTAACGATTCCCCGAGTTACCCAGAGTGGCTCGTAATTTCTCTTTCCAACAGAGCCCATGAAGCGGCGGCGTTCACCAAAAGCTGACACTAATACAACATTGCAACAAGAGGCGTTAAACCCAAAAGCTAGAATCACTTTCCTCCCGATTAACGCACACGGGAGTTCCAGACAGAAACTGTTTTTTTCCGTTCTTCGCCCCATTTACAGCTTTGTCTCGCCGTTTTTCCCTTTTTCTTGTTTATGGGCTGTTATTGTGCAGCACACACTAGCAGAGCAGCTTTTCACTTAGTGCACTGTGCATATACTTTCATTACTATTCGTAGCGTTTCTACTAAGATGCTAACTCGCTTTAGATCTTAAGAGATCTTGACCATCCTGTAATATTATACGTTCCGTAGAGGCTTTCTAACAGAATAAACTCAAACTGGGAATCGTCAATAGTTGTCGATTACTTTTACTAACAACAGCATTATGCTACGTGCTTCCCAAGCAGACTTGATGCTTGTCGATGTCAGTGTCAGTCAATGAAGTGTCAGAATTAGGCTCTTGCTAGTAGCGTTTCTAGTTTGATTCAATAGTTCAGAACTACTAGAGGTGTAAGGAATATTTTAAGTATTGCACTAGTTTGGGTCGAAGTCTGTCTTTAGACCAGCTCGACACTTACTTGAGAAGAAACAGGACTCCCGTGTTGAGAATTCAGTGTCTTTCTAAGATTTTAAATGCGGTTAATCAAAGTTAACTTAATTTTAAGTGTAGTTTGAAAGCGAGTCGGGAGAAATTTTAATTCCGTCAGTTTGTGCGCAGTGAGACAAGGTCGCCATATAGAGAGAGCTTACGGCGTCAGCAATATTATGTACAAAGGCATATTGACAACTTTTGTTTTTCCCCCGCTCGGTCTAACCGAGTTCTCTCGAGAAAGTCACGAGTTGCTTAGGAGACTACGGAATAAAAACCGCCTCCATTTGACGACAACATGTGATTACGTTTGCCATAGAGACGAAGATATTGCAAATCAGTAAACACGACATTCTTGCCAACCGTCCCAATTTTTGTATTGTCTTTCCCCTCTGTTTCTGTGAAATCGGAAAAATACTCAATTTTCCACTCGTTCACATTTGATTACCCTTTAACCGTACAAGGAATTACACTTCACCAGAGTCGCTCGGGTTGCTCAGGCTGCTCGGCTTGTCTAGTCAACTGATAAACTAAGATTTATTTTTGCCCTAGAAGAGTGGAAAATGGAGAAAACGTGAAACAACTTGATTGAAAGACATTCATAGTCATGTAAACATCCAAACAGACAAGTTTAGACAAACCTTTCTACTTGGATTGACTTGTCTACTCGGCTTTCCTTCCCTACCCCGCCCCCCCGCCCCCCTTTCTCTAACCTTGCAGCGCTTCCGTAATCAACGAGCAAATGAGGGTTCGTCGCTGTCGAGATTCTGCTGCCCGGTAAACTAAGACTGGGCTAATACGGCGAGTGTATATACTCCGGGACACTTGAGAGGATTCGTTGTTCAAACAGCTGGCATCAAGTGTAACTAGTTACTGTTGCAGAGATCCAGCAAACTTGGCAAGTTGGTATTTCCTAGTTTCCAAGCGTTTCTATTTATCTTGATGCACGTGTCCAAGGTTCGGGATGGCCATAATGAACAACTGGGAACGGACAAGTTGAAAGAGCAAGTCTGTATTATGTTTTGCAGACAACATCTTACATCAGTTTACATGCAATGGAGAGAGTGTCCGCCACTTTTGTGCCCGCGTTTGGAATATAGCTGCTAAAGCTGGTGTTAACGATCCGTTATCTGCTGGGGACGAGTGTGAATCTTTAACCATGGGGTTCTTGTTGCTACTTAAGAGGATTTCCCCATGCCGTTGGCTTGGAAACGTCATGTTTCATATGTAAAAGATGTCCTAGCCGTATCAACCTCGTCAGATCCGTCTATATCACACAGGCGGGTTGGGAACTCGCCGTATAAGTGCATCTTCAGTGCATGCTTTACGTATTTCCACGTCTTTCCCACTGACGTTACATTAGCATAAGCTTGCAAAGTCCTGTTGTCCTTACACTCAAAGGCTGGTGCCATTTAAACGAAGCAGCAAAGTTTTCTTTTTTATTCTCCCCTTTTCTGGCCGAGGTTTTATTCTTCACTATTTAACCACTGAGAAAACAGTGAAGAAAAAAGTGAGAAAATAAAAGGGAAGTTGCCACTGCGGCCGCACAATGGTGTTATGGTGAGATAAGCGAATTTTATACGCGTCGCCTCTGGTGTCATTTCCATAAAGTATTCTCCTCCGTAGACTGACAGGCTGGATGAAAAGAGCTCGTATGATTTCATCTTTTCACAAAGCATTTAACGCGGTCGACTTGTTTACGATTTCTTCGCTTGCCATGTCAAGGCTTTCGCGCCTTAATACAAAAAAAATTCAACTGAAAGACCTTCATGGAATCCAACTATTTACCTCATGAGGACTTGTTAGCAAAACCGACGTTATTCTACGAATAACCAAATGAGGCGAGTGATGGGTTACACGTAGGTTTCCGTTGATGGAAGGGAAATCGTGGATAATCTCGCATCTGCTGCAAACTGATCGAGAAAGATATAGCGTCAAAGTCAAATCGATGCGCTTTGTTACGTGGCAATATGAAAGACCTTGGAAAGGGGAGTCAATACTTTAACAGATATTGCAGAATAGCGTTGTTCTCAATGGGTCAATACATTTCAATAATTCTGGCTTAAATCAATGGAATTTTATCAATCGACACAAATAGCTTATTCGTTTCAGATGATCAATTTCTGATCCCAATTAAGCTAATGATAAGCCTCACTGGAAGATTAAACGGCAGTGAAGAAAAAGGAACAGGAAAAGCGTCAAAACAAATCGAGAAGTGAGTAATAAGCTTTGTGTGCAAATCGTTAGTCGATAAAAATGATCCATTGGCGCCGACACCTCTGCGTCACTGGCGTAATTTGAAAAGGGGGTTTGAAACTTTTACGAGCCAGGTCACGCGAAGTAAAAAGCCGTCGATATTTTACGTCAAACTTAACCTTTCTTTAAGGGAATACACGTCCGGACCAAAAGGGAAAGTACAAAGTCAACTACATCGTAGCTGATACACCTGAGATGTAATTATTGCTCAAACTTCTGAAACACACACTCGTGGCGTTATCACAATCGGTGGCTAAACGTTTAGACTTGACAACACATGAGCTTTACCAGATAAAGTAGCGTTTAGTTCGCCGTCAAAAAGAAGAGCTCTAAAGACGTTTTGCAAGCTTTAACCTAAAACGTCGGCTTACGAAACCCCAAAAGAGCCCGCGTGTTCGTTTCTTTTTGTCAGGGGCCCTTGGCACAAGAAACCTTTTTATTACAGTCGCTTGTGATATACTACTCTGTAAGAGAGAGAGAGAGAGCAAGAAGCCTAAACAACGTCATGGCGACTGTATCATCTTACGCGGTTCCGGAAAGAATCAACAAAAAGTAATACGAGACACACGAAGAAAACACTCGTTACATGGGCCAACCAATTAATGTATCAAATCTAGAGTCAACACACCCAGCCAAACCATCGTGGTTAAGAGAGAGGGTTAGCAGGGAGCCTTTCATATTGAGCGCGCTGAAATCCCATGGAAGGTAACTATGCAGCTGAAGCTTTCGCGTTTTGCACAATCGACTATTCGACAGCGGTAAATGCCCGTTCTGTGTTCTGCTCGGTCAAGCAAAAAATGTTAACCAGCGGTATGTCAACCTGACTGTTTTCTTTTCCACTGCACACAAAAAATGAAAGCCATGGAAGCCTATTTGAGCATAAAACGCTCTCTAAGGCTCGTCTAGCTATCCGTATCTGTGCATCTAACTATCCGTTTGTTTTCTGTCTGTCTGTCTTCGTGGCAAAGAATCAGTCTATGTGCCTATTTAAGTAACTACTGTGCCTGGTATATGGTAATTGTGCGAAATTAATATTTAGATATTGATGATACTCTCCTGTCCGTCTATCTATCTGTTTATCTATATCTATCTGGCCATCTATCTGTCTGTCTGTCTATCTATCTATCCATCTGTCTGTCTGTCTGTCTGTCTGTCTGTCTGTCTGCCTGTTTGTCTGTCTGCCTTTCTATCTCTATCTGTCTATCCGTCTCTCTGTCTATAAGTCTATCCACCTATATACCTATCTACTGATCTATCTATCTATCTATCTATCTACCTCTCTGTCTATCCGTCTATCCATCTTTCCAATTTGTCTGTCTGTTTTTCTGTCTTTCTGTCTGTCTGTCTATCCACCTATATACCTATCTACTGATCTATCTATCTATCTATCTACCTCTCTGTCTATCCGTCTATCCATCTATCCATTTTGTCTGTCTGTCTGTCTGTCTTTCTGTCTTTCTGTCTGTCTGTCTATCCACCTATATACCTATCTACTGATCTATATATATATAATATATCCTTCTATCCATTTATCTATTTGTCTGTCTGTCTGTCTATTTATCTATCCATCTATCTATCTATCTATCTATCTGTCTGTCTATCTGTCTATCTGTCTATCTGTCTATCTGTCTATCTGTATATCTATCTATCTATCTATCTATCTGTCTATCTGTCTATCTGTCTATCTGTCTCTCTGTATATCTATCTATCTATCTATCTATCTATCTATCTGTCCATTCATCTACCTGTCTGTCTATCAGTGTATCCATCTATCCATTTGTTTGTCTGTCTTTTTGTCTTTCAGTCTTTCTGTCTTTCAGTCTTTCTGTCTTTTCTGTCTGTCTGTCTACCTGTCTATCGGTCTACCTTCCTACCTACTTCTATACCCATCTTCTTTATTTTAAGGTTTCTATATAATTCATCCGAACTGTTTAAAATTTTAGACGGGTTACGAACAAAGGATCTGAATTAAGAGCTAAAAGTATAAAGTGTCGAGTTCTCCCGGCCATTGGAAAGGACCTCATGGGAAATAGAAGCACGAAACACGAAAAGCAAAAGTTGTTTGGAGGACTGAGTCATCCACAATGGGCGAAAACGACATTCTAGAAAAAGGGAATACAGAATGAGAGAAAGGAAAAAAGCATCATTGTAGAGAAAACGCCGATAGTTGGGAGTTATTATCCAAATAGAAGAAGAAATTTCGGCGAATCCAATGTTAACAGACCAATAGAAAAAAGGTTTCTAATCAGGGCATTGCGTAAAATGAACTCGAGACGTTGGCAATCGAATAAAGATAGAAAGTATATAGGGGCAAAAAACCTTATCAAGAATTACGGATAAAACAACAGAAAGTGTGTTTATTGGTTTCCAAGATGCACCGAAAGTTTAACGAAGGATCCAGCAAGCAAGACAATCAAATAACCGAGACGCAATCGGGGATAATCAGGTTACATTTCCTTTGCCGAGCTACCAACCAGCAACAGATCTGGTTTATATGAAATACAACAAACCAGCCTTGTCGTGGGTCTTCTAAGAACCCTATCAAAACAATATTATCTTGGAATCCCTAGGTATGCTCATTATAAACTGAAATTCAACATCAACTGTTTAGTTAATGTAGAACAGTTAGAAGTCATGGTTTCTTCGCGTGTTTCCCTCTTCTCTAGGTACATTCTGTGTGATTTTCGTGCCGTGGCAGCTATTGTGTGACTATTAGCGAATCCCGGCTTGTGGCTTCTTGTGCGTGCCATAATGAATAGCAAAGAGCAGACATTGTGTTGGGTAAGTGAAAGCTCAGCAAAGCCCTTCCAACCGCGAGCAGTACAATTGCCAATTGTGTATCGGATGGCGAGTTAAACGAAATCCAAATAAATCTATAACTTCTTGGTTACAACTTAACTTCCTACTTATCTTGCCCGTGTTTTCTTCGGCCATAACTCGTTTTAGATCAGAGGATAAAGTAAGAAACGTAAGTAGAAACGTAAACGTAAAGTAAGAACATAGACTACCAGTTATATACCCGGTACATTTTGGGTTGCTATATCTTCGAAATCATGGAAGCAATGAGCGATCAACTTTTCCCCGCAGCAAGAATCCTTTAAACTGTATCTTTACTTGGATCCATTAGTTGACATGTTATTTCATCCTCTGTATGAGTTTGGTACCAAAGGTTGAGAGGAATTTATTCATTAAAAAGATTTCTGGTCATCCGCGGACGCAATTGGCTTGAACGCACACACAATCCGCCCGCTGTCGGCCGTGTTATTAGAAAAGCGGCCGGCCACTGATTACACTCGCCAGGCGATTAAAAGTAACCGAGAGCAATCGGGTAATGACTACTCGAGAGCGCGGTGGTTCGTAACCTCTGAGAAACTTCTCGCCGCTGCGCCATGTGTGTGCGGGGAATAGAGGAGAGCCTGCCAACCTTCTGGGGGCTTAACAAGGTACGAAATTTGAGTCCAGTGGCACTTGAAGATATTGCTCGTCGGCTATAGACCGCTGTAATACCCTAGCGTCTCTTTAAATGAACGTAATAAAACGCCATCTTCAACGAGAGAACATTTTACAACAGCAACACATGAGCCATTGCCTTGCAGAAAACAAGAAATAGGACCCAGACACATTTTCCTCAAGTGTCTTCATCTGAGCAAAAGACAAGGAATTTCTTTTGTAACTTTAGAAATTCAACCTTTAGTGTTGTAACTTATTTGCCAACTGTTATTTAAGCAGAAATCGTAACTTATACTTGATGTCTGTAACCAAAAAGGCTTTTTTTCGACTTAACCTCGGATAACATATAACTCATAAGAAAAAAGGCCGGAACGTGTCTGACATTTGGCTATAAACTTGACTCCATATACTTTTTACCTACTTCCGTGGCGTTATACTTTTTCCCGCGGTTTATTGATTTCCTGATTTCGGTTTTGGTGCGGAATAATTTTTTCGCCTCCGTTTATGACAGCCATAACCGCTCTTATCACCATGTTTTCGATTAGAAAGGCTTATACATATTCTCGTTAGCCTCTGCGCTATGCCCGCGTGGAAAGAAATTTTCTTTTGAACGGGAAAATATCATAAGAATGCGAATTACTGTCTGATGCTGCCGTGGGATTTTAAACGACTTCATATTTCATTGAAGGCCCAGACAGAACATATAATCATCCCATACTCTAGTGTAAACTTGTATAGATATGTATTGATGACCATTGCGGTCCACGATTCATACAGTTGTTGCATTGCGTAAGTACTGTGTAATCACTTAAGATTGATTCAGACAAAAGTGTCTAGAAGAAAGTATGATGGAATATTCCTGGATGTGCAGCAACAAGGCAAGAGGATTTCATTAGAAGCACGACGTTACATACCGAGCATGAACAGCATACATTTTCCGCCCAAAAGAAAGTTATCTGCCGTCACAAATGACATATTGTACTTGAGACTACCTACGCCCTTGCAGAAGAGTAAATGAAAATATATTTTTCTGCTGTTTGGCGGCACACGCCTTTTTTTGAGGAATACAAACCAGCCCCATCCTTCAGCTGCCAAGAGCAACTTTTCTTGCCGTTCCTCTCGTTGTGGGAGTCTGACTTTTCAAGATAAGGTTGTCGTTACGTGTCATTCATAACAGTTAATTGTCGAGTTGTAATGTTATATAACAGGAAACCCTTTTTAGACTTTGTACAGAAGCAACTGCACGATGAACTTCGTCGTTAAAAGAGGCTGTAAAACTGTTGGCGTCGACTTCTACAGTTCTGTTGCAAACAGCAAAATTGCAACTTCTTGACTGTTTTTTTCACTTTGGCTATAGCGCACGAATGTCTCTCGGGCTTCGCCAATCTTAATTGCGAAGCTTTAGTTCCACCCAGCAACCATCTAATCAACGGTTAATAAACTGAAAAACTAATAACCAGTTCTTCACCAAGTACGTTATGCATACGTGAAGAAAATTTTGTTGATTTCTAAACAAGTTAATCTTGATGAGTATATCGCCGCCGCGAATCATGAGCCAACATCAACAGCAGTTTGTTCTTCCGTTAGAAGGGAAGGGAGAACAGGGCTCAAGTTAAGCAAACATCAACTTTTTGAAACTTTGAATAATCACTTCTCTGCTGTTCGACTTGCAAAAACTTTGTATTCAGTCGCCTTGTAAGACAAACATTGTCAAAAAGAAGGCACTTTGCAAGCTTCTTAACTTTTAAGCATCAATGTGTTGTGTATCCAATTTACGTGTTGCGTGCAGCGACTTTAATGTTTCGAACATAACCCTCAACGAAATGGAAAAATATGATTTTAAAGTTTTTCCCCCCTATGCTTTGTCCACTTCGTAGTAACAATACAAAGTACTGTTGATTTTCTCAGTTTCCACCCCGTTTGTCTGCGTCCCCCTGTCGTTTCTTCAGGACTTTCTGCCTCCCCACGGAATGAA